>JAHCHA010011575.1:0-11401 GCA_027742795.1 Vigna hirtella | reverse complement strand
GAACTTATTTTATTTGTTTTTGTTTAGGGTTTGATGTACTCAATTGGAAACTTTATCTGTTATGATGGTTTGCTTATGATTGTGAATGTTTGATAAGTAATTCTTGATGAATGATGCTTTGATATGGATTGATGTTGAGATGTGCATTTACATGCTTATACAGGTGGTTCACAAGCTTTGTGAACAAATGCAAGTTATTGTGATTGTGATTGTGATATTAAGCAGGATGTGTATGTCAAATGTGAATGAGCTTATATGTGAGGTTTTGAGCTCTAGAGTTTTTGTGATTAAGTGCTATTATTTTGGAAGCATGAATAACTTTGCCCAGGTTTTCTATAATTGAATCAATTGCTTGTTTGCGTTATATGATCAAGGCCGTTTGTTGGAAACCCTTATATTAGCCAAATTTCATGAAATTAGCCACTAAAAGAGAACACTTTGTGTTCTATCCTTTGAACCCTTAGCCTTGAACATGATTTGAAAACCCTTATTGAAAAGTTTTACCTTGAGTTAAGTAGAAAATATTATGTGGTATTGACAAATGTTCAAGTTTGGGGTTGTTGGAAAATAGAAAGGGAAATTGAAAGCATTGAGCTAAGAGCTAAGAAGTAAATATGTGAAAAGCAAAAGAAAAAAAAGAGAAAGAAAGGAAAAGAAAAAGCAAAGCTCAATGCAAAGGAAAGTTGGGAAAGTAAGAATGATTGTGTTTATATGATTCTCTTAACTCAAGGGTTTTGTGATCTAGAAAAACCAATTTTCTTGTTAGCCCAGCCACATTATAAGCCATTGAAAGCCCTTGTGATAATGCATGCTTGTGAATTTATTTGATTGTGGTTAAATGAAAGGCAAAGTCAATTCTTGTGACATTGTGGTAGTAGAGTGAAAGAGTGATTACCTCTTATACACTTGTGTTTGAGTGAAACACTTTACCTAGTGAGGAGATATTCCATGAGCACATGAACATCCATGCTTAGTTGATTTATCATTCATGAAAAATAGCATTTGTTGGATATTAAGTGATTTTGTGAACACCCAAAACATGTGCACATCTTGATTGAAATCTTTGTCATGAGTTTGATTGAAGTTTTTACTTATCTTGAAAAGAGGATTTCTGAATGAGTGAACCATTGTACAGATTGGTAGAAGATTGAATTACATTTTGTTTGCTTGAGGACAAGCAAAGTTCTAAGTTTGGGGTTGTGATAACAGTTGAAAAACTGTTATTTTCATGCTTAAATTTGATACTAAAAGCAACCTTTAACACTTAGAAACTAGCTTGAAATCATGTTTTTGGTCATATTTTCATAAATAAGAGAGCTGGACAGGTTTATGCTTGATTTCAGTGTTTTATGCAGGTTTTCAGGTGAATTTGGTGGAAGAAGTGAAGAAGAACAGAAAGGGAATTAGAAAAGACATCAAAAAGTGCAAAAGGAGAAGCCGCAACCACCGCTCAGCGGTAGTTTACCGCTGAGCGGCACTCAGAAACCCACGTTAGCTCCGCTGAGGGGTGAAATGGCCGCTGAGGGAAAGAATCGAGCTCGCGCACTTACCGCTGAGCGGTAGTTTACCCTGAGTGATAACAGTTGAAAAACTGTTATTTTCATGCTTAAAATTGATACTAAAAGCAACCTTTAACACTTAGAAACTAGCCTGAAATCATGCTTTTGTTCATATTTTCAGAAATAAGAGAGCTGGACAGGTTTATGCTTGATTTCAGTGTTTTTGTGCAGGTTTTAAGGTGAATTTGGTGAAAGAAGTGAAGAAGGAGAGAGATGGAATCAGAAAAGACATCAAAAAGTGCAAAAGGAAAAGCCTCAAGAGATCACGGTGGATCCGCTGAGGGGCAAAATGGCCGCTGAGGGGAGAAAATAACTCACGCACTTACCGCTGAGCGGCACTTTACCGCTGAGCGGCACACTTATGGGCTTGGACCTAATTTTCTGTATATTTTAGAATAGTATATAAGCTTTAGGACGTCCTAGGGTTTGTATCTTTGGCTGGAACGAAGCAAACACTCTCTCTTCCACCCCTTTAAAGGAGGATCTTGGATGCTCAGGCTACCTCTTCACCTTTCTAGGGTTTTATCTTTCATTCTTCCATTATTATTCATCTAGTTTCACCATGAATATGGTGAACTAAACCTTGTATTGTTGTTGGGGAATCAATGTAGTCTTGTGAAACTCTCATATATGGAATTTGTTTTTACATCTTATATTTAAGACCTATGCGTTCTTTCATCATTAGTTAGGGTTTTTCCTCTTTGCTCAATGCTTGCTTTGTTTAACTCATTCAATGCATGATTATTGATTTTGTCGATACGGGAACGTACGTGGAAGTCTAGATCCGGGGAATTTCTCCCAATAGTATATTGGTTGTCGTTAAGCTCCTGCACTAAAAGAACTAATTATTAGGAATGCTAGGAATCGTATGAACTCGTAATTAGGGATAGGCCTTCTTGCAAGGTAATTTAGAGAGTGGCATTAACAATGATGAAAAGAATGTTGAATTCCTAAAATATATGAGAGTGGATAAGATGAAATTGATAACCCCAACAACATACTCATCCATATATTCCATTGAAGTGTTTGTATTTTGTTTTAGCCATTGATCAAAACTCATGCATACATGTTTATTTTCTATTTGCATATTAAATTCCACTTATTTCATTCTTAAGTCTTAAATAATCAACGAATCACATAACTAAACTAGGCCGTGAGTCCTTTGGGAGAACGATACTTGGTCTTACCGAGTTTATTACTTGAAACGATTCGGTCACACTTGCCGATTGTTCAACAAGTTTGTGGCGCCGTATTTCGGTGTTCATAAATTTGTCATCACTGAGCGGCACTATTTTGGGCTTGGGCCTAATTTTCTGTATTTTACGAATAGTATATAAGCTTTAGGTTTTCCTAGGGTTTGTATCTTTGGCTGGGACGAAGCAAACACTCTCTTTTCCACCCCTTTGAAGGAAGATCTTGGATGCTCAGGCTACCTCTCTACCTTTCTCGGGTTTTATCTTTCATTCTTCATTATTGTTCATCTAGATTCACCATGAATATGGTGAACTAAACCTTGTATTGTTGTTGGGGAATCAATGTAATCTTGTGAAACTCTCATATATGGAATTTGTGTTTAAACATCTTATTTGAGATACATGCTTTCTTTCATCAGTAGTTAGGGTTTTTCCTCTTTGCTTAATGCTTGCATTGTTTAACTCATTCATTGTCATGATCATTGATTTTGTCGATATGGGAACGTACGGGGAAGTCTAGATCCGGGGAATTTCTCCCAATAGCATATTGGTTGCCTTTAAGCTCCTGCACTTCAGAACTAATTACTAGGAATGTTGGGAATTGTATGAACTCGTAATTAAGGATAGGCCTTCTTGACAAGGTAATTTAGAGAGTGGCATTAACATTGATGAAAAGATTGATGAATTCCTAAAGTATATGAGAGTGGATAAGATGAAATTGATAACCCCAACAACATACTCATCCATATAATTCATTACGTGTTTGTTTTACTCTTTTTGCCATTGATCACATTCATGCATACATATTTAATTATTGTCTTTTGCATTAAAAACCTACAATCAATCGTTCACAAGTCTTAAATAATCAACAAATTAGATAACTAACTAGGCCGTGAGTCCTTTGGGAAAATGATACTTGGTCTTACCGAGTTTATTACTTGATACGATTCGGTCACACTTGCCGATTGTTAAACAAGTTTGTGGCGCCGTTTTCGGTGTTCATAAATTTGTCATCACTTGTAACGGGACCTTTGATTTGAATGAAGAATTGTTTTCTGTTGATGCTGTCCAGAACTTTCTTCTTATTGAAGGTCACCGAGAGAGAGCTTGAGAGTTTCCTCTAGCCTCTCTCCCTAGCTAGGCTCCATTACTAGCATATCTCCACCCATCCGCATCACATTTCAGCACCCAAATCTCTGCCTCCATTTCACTTCCCAATTCACAGAACACCACCGTTTGAAATTGTGCTTCAGTTTCTCCTTCACCGAACCACTGTTTCATTCCAACCTTATCTTCATCACCGAGTCATTACATCTTCTCGAATCCAACCACCGAACACCTCTTCAGAGTGGCTTCCACACTTTTCTGTTTCCTCCAGTCATCTTCAACCCATTCCGCTGCATTGCCGAAGCACCTCTTCCATTGTTGGGTGCTTCTATGGTCCAAGTCAGAGGTGAGCTTGGTTGATTTGTTCCTCCACCCGAATCAGCCAATTCGTTCTTCCATCACCTCTCATGCATTATTTCTTCACTTTTTAGGATTTTAACAAACGTGTGATCAATATCCAGCCACGTTGTCATTAATATGACCGTAAATAATCATTAAAAGCTCATTTGCATTTCTTAATTTATAACGCTTTGAATCGATTCTTTATTACTTAGAATCGATTATATTAACTTAGCAAAATTGAGAGTGGAATTATATGAATATAGAGGGGCACATCAAACTTTTTAACTTCAAGCCCTCCAAATCTCACCTTCTTCGCGGGTGATTGAAAAGTAGACATTTTTGGGTTGCGCGAAGTCAATTTGTTCTTATCTGAATAAAATAAGATTTATTACTTTGAATGATGTTTGAACGTCGAATTCGGCATGGCTTTGACATTCATACAAGAGGGTGGAGTGTGGCTGTTACTAAGCATAATTACACGATGTACGTCATCGGTTCATCTATAAATATAGCTTGCATTTCACCTAATCCCTTGCCTCCTGTTTCCATTCATGTTTTTTTTTTTCGTTTGCATTTTCTTTTCCCTAGATTTCCAAGCATTTATGTTCTTCATTATTGCAATTTGCTAACTTGAACTTGAAAGTGGCTCATTCATTGTCATTTCATATGAAGGTTCCCTTTGATGTTCAAGTCAACAAAATGTTTTTTATAGTACAGAAATGGTTAAGATATCTTACTGAAAGGAAAGTTCTTAGGAAAAATAAATATGGTTCACAATATGTTTAATTAGTGCTGAAACAATTTTAAGCTCTAAAATAATTATCTACAAAAGTTGTTCAACTTCATCATTTAACAATGTATGATTCTTTTTTAAATTGTCCTTAAGTTTCATTCCTCCGTTAGATTTCAGAACTATCTTTTTTCTAAGGGAGGAAACAACTTAAAGACAATTTAAATTTAGAATCTATATACACAGTTGACGTCGAATGTTGAGTACCCTTGATGAAAAGACCTGGAGTTTATTCATTGTTCACATCGATTTTCTGTGATAACCGACGTCCTATACCCCCTTAAAACACAGCATCTAAAATGAATCCCAATACATTAGAACGAAACGCAAGAAGTAACTAAAAGAAATAAGAAAAAGTTAACATGAATTTGGCTACGGAAGTTATTGACTGTAGGTTTTCGAAGGGTACTACTTCAAATTCATAAGTGTAAACATTTTCCTCTAGTTTTCGTCATAGTTAACAAAGAAATGTCTTCATTTACTAGAGGAATAAATGGAAAACCAAAGGTAAAAGTTAACATGAATTTGGTTAGGGAAGTTATGTAAGGTAGGTTTTCATAGGATTTCAAATGGTACAAATTGAAATGAAATCCAAATCTATTAACTTATTTCTTCAGTGATAATGCTTTAATTTACACGATGTTTCATTATCTAATGTACGTCGAAGCCCGACAAATCTTTGGCGTATTTTATTTCATAGCAAAATCTAAAGATATTTATTACTTTTTCAGTGAATGATGTTTTAACGTCGAATGCAGCGGGGAATTGACGTACATTTGGATCAAAAAGTACATTTCGATAAAGTACATTTCACTAAATCAAAAAGTACCGTACATTTGCATATTTTGTTTTTCCCCTCTCATAGAACGTCGAAGGCTGCGGGGCAGTGACGTGAAGGGAATTGAAGTATGTTGGGAGCATTAATGGTGAGCTCTTAACTTCACATTAATAGAACGTCATATTCGATAGGGCTTCGACGTTTTTCTCTTCCGCCAATAGCAAAAGGTGGCACTCTTATGATTCTTTTTTCTTTAAAATCAGACATGAAATTTTTTCTTTTTACTTCTTCCTTAATTGATTCAAGTTAGTAGTGTACTGAAATTTGCACTTTTAACCAGTGATCAATTTTTGATCAATATCAGAACTGCATAATCTTCTCTTCTCAACTAGATTGAGGGTTAGTCCACATACAGTGCAATCAACATTCACAATTCACAGATTGTTTACTAAAATAAATCTTCATTTCATTTCAAAATAAAACCGAAAGAAATACATAAATCATAGGTGGCTTAATAGCCATGATATAGAAAATTAAAAAAAAACATAGAAAAGTAGTCCCTAAACCCTAAACAAAATCTTAAACCCTAACAATTAATGAAAGAAAACATATGAATTAAAGAACCAATTCAATACATGAGAGTTTCAAAGGATTACATTGATTCCCCAACAACAATGAAGGTTTAGTTCACCATAATCATGGTGAAACTAGATGAGCAATAATGAAAGAATGAAAGATAGAACCCTATAATTTGAAGAGTGGAGCCTGAGTATCCAAAATCCTCCTCCAAGGGGTGAAGAAAGTGTGATTTTGCTTCGTTCTGCCAAAAGATCCTAACCCTAGGTTGACTAAAACCTTATATAGATTCCCAAAGATTACAGAAAAGTGGCCCAAGGCCCATTAAAATGGCGCTCAACGGTAATTACCGCTCAACGGTAATTACCGCTCAGCGGTAAGTGCGGTTCTTCTATTTGACGCTCAGGTGCAGTTTTGCCCCTCAGCGGTGACTGCGGGACCTCAAAGTGCCGCTCAGCGGTAATTTTCGTTGAGCGGTACTTGCGGCTCTTCTTTTATGCAATTTTTGTTCCTTTTCTGACTCCAACTTATGGCTACTTCACTTCTTCCATTCAATTCATCTTAAAACCTGCAAAAACAAGGAAAAGCAAGCATAAAACCCATCCAACTCTCTTATTTCCAGCACATAAGCAAAAGCATGATTACAAGCTAGTTTCGAAGTCATAAAGGTTGTCTTTAAGGTCAAAATTAAGTCTAAAAATAACAATTTTTCAACTGTTATCACAACCCCAAACTTAGAACTTTGCTTGTCCTCAAGCAAACAAAATGTAACTCAATCTTCCACCAATCCATACAATGGTTCACCACATTCAAAACTCCTTCTTTCAGGATAGGTAATTACTCAAATCAGCTCAACACAAAGAATTCAGTCAAGATGCAGACATGCTTTAGTGTTCACATAATCAAATAATATTCAACAAATGCTATTCTCATGAATGATCAATCAACTAAGCATAGATGTAAACATGTGCTCATGGAATCTTTCCTTACTAGATAAAGTGTTTCACTCAGACACACAAGTGTATAACAGGTCACTCCTTCACTCTACTATCACAATGTCACATGAATTAACTTTGCCTTTCATTTAACCATAATCAAACACATTCACAAGCAAGTATCATCACAAGGACTTTTCTATGGCTTATAATGTGCCTATGCTAACAAGAAAATTTGTTTTTCTAGATCACAAAATCCTTGAGTTAAGTGAATCATTTAAACACAACCATACTTCCTTCTTCCCAACTTTCTTTTGCATTGAGCCTTTCTTTTTCTTTCTTCTCTTTTCCTTTTTCTTTTACTTTTCACATACTTAGCTCAATGCTTTTCATATTCCCCTTTGTAAACCACACAATAATTAATGCTAAATGAGTTAAATAGAGCAAGCATTGAAGCAGATGATTTCCCTAATAATTAATGAAAAAGCATATAAATTAAGAATCAATTCAAATACATGAGAGTTCACAAGGTTACATCATTCCCCAACAACAAATAGAGTTTCGTTCCCCATAGACAGGTGATGACAAATTTATGAACACCGAAAAACGGTGCCAAAAACTTGTTTAACCCTCGGCAAGTGTGACCGAATCGTATCAAGTAATAAACTCGGTAAGACCAAGTATCGTTCTCCCAAAGGACACACGGCCTAGTTAGTTATATGATTTCTTGATTATTTAAGACTTGTGAACAAATTGTTATAAGTTTCAAATGCAAAAGACAAAAAGTAAACATGTATGCATGTGATGATCAATGGGAAAGAAGAACACAAACACTGAACGAATTATATGGATGAGTATGTTGTTGGGGTAATCAATTTCATCTTATCCACTCTCATATATTTTAGGAATTCATCATTCTTTTTATCAATGTTAATGCCACTCTCTAAATTACCTTAAACCCGATGTCTCGGCGAAGAAAGCCTATCCTTAATTACGAGTTCATACAATTCCTAGCATCCCTAATAATTAATTTTGAAGCACAGAAGCTTAAAGGCAACCAACCCTCATATCCCTATGTCTAGGCGATATTGCTTTTGGGAGAAATTCCCCGGATCTAGATTTTACCGTATGTGTCCATATCACTAAACTCAATAATCATGACATCGAATGAGTTAAACAATGCATGCTTTGAGCAAAGAGGAAAAACCCTAACTAATGATGAAAGAAAGCATGTATCAAAGATATGATGTTTAAACATAAAATTCCATATATGAGAGTTTCACAAGATTACATTGATTCCCCAACAACAAGAAGAGTTTAGTTCACCATATTCATGGTGAAACTAGATGAACAATAATGAAAGAATGGAAGAGATAGAAAAACCCTAGAAAGAGAAGAGGAGAGTCGTCACCATCTTCAATTCTACCCCCACGGGGTGAAAAGTGTGTTTTGCGTCTTCTCCAGCCAAAGATACAAACCCTAGGAAGTCCTAAAGCTTATATACCATTCGAAATATTACAAAAAAGTGGGCCTAAGCCCAAAATACCAACGCTCAGCAGTAAACTGCCGCTCAGCGGTACCAGCGCGTAGTCAATTCTCCCCTCAGCTACACTTTCACCCCTCAGCGGAGCCAACGGGTGTTCATTAGTGCTGCTCAGCGGTAAACTAGCGCTGAGCGGTACTTGCGGCTTCTCTTCTTTTGCACTTTTTGAGTTCTTTTCTGATTCCATCTCTATCCTTCTTCACTTCTTTCATCAAATTCACCTTAAAACCTGCATAAAACACTGAAATCAAGCATAAACCTGTCCAACTCTCTTATTTCTAAAAATATGAACAAAAGCATGATTCTAAGGTAGTTTCTAAGTGTTAAAGGTTGCTTTTAGTATCAATTTTAAGCATGAAAAGAACAGTTTTTCAACTGTTATCAACAGGAGAAACTATATGAATAATGGAAAAGCATGAGATAGTGAAACCCTAAGAGTAGAAGAGGAAGTTCCCGCCTCCAGATCCGCCTTTAGAGAGTAGAAGAGTGTGTTGTTGTGTTGCTCCAGGCAGAGATACCAAACCTAGAGCGCCATAACGTTTGAAAAACCGTTATTTTTATGCTTAAAATTGATACCAAAAGCAACCTTTAAGACTTAGAAACTAGCTTGAACTCATATTTTTGCTTTAGTTTTGAGAATAAGAGAGTTGAAAATGAATTTAATGGTTTTGTGCAAGATTCCCTTGATTTTGTAGGCTAATTGAATGATTTGAAAGAAGAATGAAAGTACCGAATGATTGGAATGCTGAAAAGTCAACCAGAAACAAGAAAAGTCAACCAGTCAACCAGTCAACCAGAAAAGTCAACCAGTCAACCAGAATGTTGAAAAGTCAACCAGAATGCAGAAAAAGTGTGACCGAGTGGCGCTGAGCGGTAATTTGGCGCTGAGCGGCAGTTTTCAGGTGCCGAAATCACCGCTGAGGGGTAAAACAGCAGCTGGGGGGCAAAATGGATCATGCGCTAGTACCGCTCAGCGGTAAAATAGCGCTGAGCGCCATTCTAAATGGGCTTGGACCGGTTTTCTGTTACTTTTATGGGCTTGGGCCTAATTTTCTGTATTTTTTAGAATAGTATATAAGCTTTAGGACGTCCTAGGGTTTGTATCTTTGGCTAGGAGGAAGCATAAACACACTTTTCACCCCTTGGGGGTAGATTTGGAGATGGTGATGGCTCTCCTCTTCTCTTTCTAGGGTTTTTCTATCTCTTCCATTCTTTCATTCCATTATTCATCTAGTTCTTCCATGACGATGGAGAACTAAACCTTATTTGTTGTTGGGAAAGATGTAACCTCTTAAACTCTCATGTATTGAATTGATTCTTTATTATATATGCTTTACTTCATTAATTGTTGGGTTTTTCCTCTATACTATATGCATGCTTTGTTTAACTCATTCAATTGAATGATTATTGATTTTGTCACTATGGACACATATGAGAAAATCTAGAACTGGGGAAATTCTCCCAGAAGCAATATTACCTATACATAGGAATAGGAGGATCAGTTGCCTTTAAGCTTCTGTGTGAATGTAATGCATGATTAATTGCTAGGGACACAAGACATTGTCAACTAGTAATTAGGACTAGGCTTTCTTCATCGAGACATCGGGTTTAAGGTAAATTAGAAAGTGGCATTAACATTAATGAAGAAGATGAATTCATCATATATGCATGAGAGTAAATTAGGTGAATTCTAAACCCAACAACAATATCATCAAGTTCATCCATTCATTCTTGTGTTTACCCTCAATTGATCAAATTGCATTCATGATTATTTTATTGCATTTGCATTCAAAACCCCCAAAATTTGTTCTTAAGTCTTAATTGGTTAAGCGATTACATAACTATTTAGTGTCGTGAGTCTCTTGGGAAACAATACTTTCTCTTACCATTTATTATTACTTGATACGTTTTGGTACACTTGCCGAGGTATTAACAAGTTTTTGCACTAGTGCAGAACGGGCTATAGACGTCCGTTCTGTGGGCCTTTTGACGTCCGACCTCCAACGGACGTCTATTCGGGTGACGTCTATGTAGACGTCCGTTGTGCCAGGATGGACGTTTATATAAACGTCCGTTGTGTCAGGTCGGACGTCTATATAAACGTCCGCTATGTCAGGCCGGACGTTTATATAAACGTCCATTGTGTCAGGCCGGACGTGGATATAGACAGTCCGTTTGTGCACTGCCGGAACGGCCTAAGAATGTAGCCCAAAAACAGTCAAAGGGAGGGAAATCGAGGAGGGAACGACATAAAACGTAGCCCAAAAACAGTCAAAGAATCCGCCCAAGAACGCGCAAGAGACTGCAAAAAAACGTACCAAAAATGATTTTTAATCGGCTCAAATCAAAGGTATTTCATCACAGAGCAATGTAATCGGATTGAAAGTTAATTTAAACAGTCCAAAAAAGAGAAAACGCACCTGGAAAATCAATGGAGCAGACAGCGTTCGCGGGGGGAAGACGAGCGTAACTGCTCGCGGGTTCGCGTTTACAATATTAATACTGTTATAGACGTCCGCGCCCTCCCAGGACGGACGTTCAAGTGGCTGACACATGGGGAGTTGAAACGTTCAGTGTT
>JAHCHA010011574.1:0-23917 GCA_027742795.1 Vigna hirtella | reverse complement strand
CACTAGTTTACAATGTCTTGTCTCCCTAGCAATTAATCATGCATTATAATGAATAGAAGCTTAAAGGCAACCAACCATCATACTCCTATGTCTAGGTTTATACTACTGTTGGGAGAGTTTCCCCGGATCTAGATTTCCCCGTATGTGTCCATATTGACAAAACCAATAATCATGACATCGAATGAGTTAAACAATGCATGCTTTGAGCAAAGAGGAAAAACCCTAACTATTAATGAAAGAAAGCATGTATCTCAAATAAGATGTTTAAACACAAATTCCATATATCAGAGCTTCAAAAGATTACATTGGTTCCCCAACAACAATGCAAGTTTAGTTCTCTATCATCATGGAAGAACTAGATGAAAAATGGAATGAAAGAATGGAAGAGATAGAAAAACCCGAGAAAGAGAAGAGGAAAGTCGTCACCATCTCCCATTCTACCCCGAAGGGGTGAAAAATGTGTTTATGCTTCGTCCCCAGCGAAAGACACCATCCCTAGGACGTGCAAGTCCTTAAATAAAACATAAAAATAACAAGAACCAAGTCCAATCCCATAAAAATTACAGAAAAGTGGTCCAAGGCCCATAAAAACGCCGCTCAGCGGTAAGTGCGGGTCTTCAATTTTGCCCCTCAGCTGCTGTTTTTGCCCCTCAGCGGTGATTTCGGCACTTGAAAACTGGCGCTCAGCGAAAGTTACCGCTCAGCGCTACTCGGTGGCAAGTTTTTCTGCACTTTGGATGACTCTTATGCATTCTGGTTGACTGGTTGACTGATTGACTTTTCTGGTTGACTGGTTGACTGATTGACTTTTCTGGTTGACTGGTTGACTTTTCTGGTTTCGGGTTAACTTTTCTGCATTCCAATCATTCGGTACTTCAACTGTTCTTTCATAACATTGAATTAGTCTATAAAATCAAGGGAATCTAGCACAAAACCATTAAATTCACCTTCAACTCTCTTATTCACAAAACTAAAACAAAATCATGAGTTCAAGCTAATTTCTAAGTCATAAAGGTTGTAATTGAAGTCAATTTAAAGTATAAAAATAACAGTTTTTCAACTGTTATCACCTGACTGTTCGGGTTGGTGTTCTGAGATGGTTTCCAATTACGGCTTCCATCGTTATCATTCTGATGGTTGTTACCTCGTTTGATTGTGGACTCCGAGTGTTGGGCTGACCGTTCGGTGCGGTGATAACAGTTGAAAAATTGTTATTTTTACACTTAAAATTAATATCAAAAGCAACCTTTAAGACTTAGAAACTAGCTTGAAATCATGATTTTGATTATGTTTTCGGAAATAAGAGTGTTGGATAGGTTTTATGCTTGATTTCCTTGTTTTTGTAGATTTTGAGATGAATTTGATGAAAGAAGTAAAGTGGGACAAAGATGGAATCAGAAAAGGACACAAAAAGTGCAAAAGAAGAGAAGCCGCAAGTACCGCTCAACGCCAATTACTGCTGAGCGGCACTTTCAAGGACCCGTTGGCACCGTTGAGGGGTAAAAATGCAGCTGAGGGGCAGAATAAAAGACACGCTATTGCCACTGAGCGGTATTTACTGCTGGCCACTATTTTGGGCTTGGGCCTACTTTTCTGTAATTTTTAGAATACTATATAAGGTTTTAGTTAACCTAGGTCAGTCATCTTTGGCTGGGACGAAGCAGAAACACACTCTTTCACCCCTCAATGTTGAGAGGGTCGCACCTCACACAAAAGTTGATTGCAAAATTAATGCAGTATAAACTAGGAAGTGACTCCTAGGTCGTCTCTCAAGGACCAAATGTGGTTCAGTCAATAGGTCAAACACGTAGTGGGGGGGTTTGAAAATGTTTTTTGTGATTTTAAATGAACTAAATTAAAACTTGAAATTAAACACAACTGAATACAATTAAAGGCATTCAAATGCAACACTTAAACTAGAACATTAAATGCACAATGTTGTAAGCTATCCTACACATTCACCACCAAAAAGAAGAAAATCATTTCAACATATAATATAAAATATTTTAAGGCAAAAGAAATAAAAGAAAATAAAACTCCTCTTGCGTGACCCATTCATCTATCAAAACAAATTGAAATTTGCCATTGCTTCTAAAAAAAATACTCCTTGGCCGTGACTCTTCCATTCCATTCAAAGAAAATTGAAATAATTGAAATGCTTCCCTTTATTCCTCTTTGGCCGTGACACCTTCTCTTAAATTACAACTACTACTCCCATTTAGTCTTCATTCTCAAAGAATTAAAAGAAATGCAACAAGTGGGCCACTTCTTCTTCGTTCACGTGGATCACCAACAACCCATCCACTTTTACTTTCTAAAGTGGATTCTTCTCCACATGGCAGCTGCATTCTCCACCTAAATAAATCAATGTCTCTCCTCTCTCATCCATTCCCGTCCAGCACAACTTAAAAGAAAGAAAGAAATCTCCAAAATGTTGAATCACCATCCAAATTAAATCACGTGACAGCAGCAACACCATTTCTCCATGCCAAACCGTGACAGCTAGTCTATCTAATCACTCTACTACTATTCTCTAAAGAAAGAAAGGGAGAATCAAATAAAAGCAAGGCTACTTAGTCGTAACAGTGTGCACGGCTTCCAACTAAATTAAAATGTACTTTTCATTCAATGAAAAATTAAACCAACATTCCTCATGAATCATCACCGAACAACACTTAGAAAGAAAACAATAAATGCTTGGATAGTAGAATAAGAAATGAAATGAGTTATTTTGCTTCAACCTCTAACAGCGTTCACATTTTCTTTTGGTCAAAATCCCAACGTTCCCAGCCAAAGAAAAACTGAGTAAATGTGGCGGCTGGAGTACATCTTCTACTTGCCCCCATCCCTGTGTGCACACCAGCTTCCTACTTTATTCTAGCCTTGACCATGTGCACCGCAGGCCACGACACTACCACTTTCTCTCTCAATCCGCTACATACTTCAGCCATAAAAATGAAAATCTCCTCACTGCTACATTCCTCCCCCCTTGGCGGCTCTCTTTTTTCTTTCAACTCCACAGGTTTTTAAACCCTCATGTGCCATCTGTCCAGCCCTTACGCGTGTTGCTGGACTTGCTTCTCCACTGTGCACACCCCAAGCTGCTGGAAAATGAAAGCCACTTCCTCTGCTGGATTCAAACCCCCGTGGACCAGCTGCACCTCCCTTCTTCTCCAAGCACACACCTGCTGGACCTGGGCCGTGACCCTCTCCCTAGTGCATTGCTGTAAAATGCTGGAGCGTGAGTGATGCTGGAACGTGAGTGGATCAGCCCAGTTTTCTCCCTTGCTCGTGCTGGATGTGGGCCTCGGTCTTCTTTGCTGGATTGAAAGCCGTGTGGTGTTGCTGCTGGATGATGACGTGCTTGCTGGATGGGAGCTGCTGGACGCGTGACCAATCTGCTCCTGCTGCTTTTGCTAGACGTGAAGCCTCTTCAAAGCTGCTGGACCAGCTGCATGCTTCACTTCTTTGGACCAGCTGCGGACGAGATTATGCTGCCACCACGTGCTGGACTTCTGCTGGACGAAGATCTCCCAAGCTGGACGTGAAGGAGCCCTTCTTGCTTCTGCTGTTCGTCACCCCACGCATGAAGCTCTCCTGTAAATGAATCAACGCTGCTGCCTCCTCTTTGCTCATAGGCCGTGTGCTGCTGGATGTAGCACCCTTCCTCTCCATGCACACCAAAATGAAGGCCCCTTGGACGGGTGGTTTGCTGGATGGAAAAAAAGTGTGGGCCGTGTTGCTTCATTCTTTAAAGCTGCTACTGTGTTGTGCACCTCCCTTCCAGCCACGTGCTCTTCTAATTGAATCCAGCGTGGACGCTGTTTCTACTGGACTGTGAGCGTGGGCTTCCCTCAATGTGGCCCCCTCCATTGGTGTCCTTTACTTTAAAAGAGAAAGAAGATTCCTTGACAGCTGGTTGCCTAGGCCGTGTGGTGTGATGATTCCAAGCCAATTTTGCTTCTTAAAATTCAACAAGTGAATGACATGTTCTCCCTCTCTCACGTGCAACCTCTTTTTTCTTGTGTGCACCCCCATAATTTAAATCCACACCTCTCTTTCATTTTATTTTAAAATATATTTGATGTGGCATTTTCTTTTGACCTCCAAATGTCCCAAATTGTATTTCCAAAATTTTTCCTACAATCAATGATGAAAATAATTAGCTCAAATAATTCAAATTAATTAAAATAAGAATTTTTGGTCAAATTAAGCACAATTAGCAAAAACGGAAAAATACCGGACATTTAAGCACAATTCCCTGATTAATTCTAGCACACTAAACTAAGTAAAGTGAATAAAATATTGACTCATCACATCCCTCAGAGGAGGATTTTGAATGCTACAGCTCCTTTCTCAACATTCTAGGCTTTTATCTTTCATTCTTTCATGGTATTTCATCTAGTTTCACCATGAATATGGTGAACTAAACATTTATTGTTGTTGGGGACTCAATGTAATCCTTTTGAAACTCTCATGTATGAAATTTGTTGTTCGAAATCTTCTTTAAGATACATGCTTTCCTTCATTAATTGTTAGGGTTTTTCCTCTTTACTCAAAGCATGCATTGTTTAACTCATTCAATGTCATGATCATTGATTTTGTCGATATGGACACATACGGGGAAATCTAGATCTGGAAATCTTTCCCAATAGTAGTATAAACCTAGACATAGGAGTATGATGGTTGGTTGCCTTTAACCTTCTATTCACTATAATGCATGATAAATGTCTAGGGAGACAAGATGATGGAAGCTACTCCAGGATATGCAGAAGAAGCTCCAAAACTCAGAGAAGTGGCAGCGGATTGAGAGAATGCAGTGGAATTTCTGGATGCACGGTAGGTGTTTGATAATATGCTGAAGGTGTTTGAGTGGTTGTGTTTGGTAGAATTCTAGCTCAGCAAGCTTTCCAAAGGGGAAAGAAGCTAGAGGAGGTGCAAGATAACAAAGCACAAGGTTGAACTTGAGAGTGAAAGCTGAAAATTGGCAGCATTTCTTTACTACAAATCAAGTTGCATTTACAAGTGATGAAGCTCTCTATTTATAGAAGAAGGAGAGCTTCTAAAACGTATTGTGCAAGTTATTTTAAATGTGCACATGCTGTAAAACAGATGGAGGAAGCTTGGGGAGCAAGCTGTAGTTGCCAACTCAGCAAAGCATTTGGAGAAGATGGAGTTGTTGTCTTTGGGTGTTGACGTAGTGCAAAAGCTGTGGACACCAACCATTCATTTGTGCTTCTTTGGTTTTCTTACGTGGCAGCCTTTTGGAGTTGCTTAGACATGGTTCCTCCCTTTTATTAATATTCTACAAAAGCAATGTAAAAGTATTTAGCAAAGAGAACATTCTAAGATTTTTAGAAAGAAAAGATTAAGTCCTTTATTCAACTTCCCTTTCTTGGTCTTAGAGTGAAGTTAATACTTCTTTGGATGGTAAGTCCCTAAAGGGGTTGCCATCATTCCCTCCCTCTTTAAAACGATTTGTCCTCAAATCGGGAAGAAAGAAAGAAGCATAACTTTGGGTGATATTGGCCACCGGGATCAAAAATATATCTACAAAAAATAGCAAAAATTAGTATGATGAATGAAGTATATGCAAAGATAAGAAGATACAATGAAGGCCTTTTGACAAAAATGGTTTTAGAAGAAGTATTGGCCTTTAATATTTTTTTGAATTCACTTTGTTTTGAACATTCCCCATGATAAAATGAAGAAACAAAGTGATGTTTTTGAGAAGAAGATTCAAGGTTTTTACCTTTTAATGAAGAAGTTAACAACATGCATACCTTTGTCTCCTTCTTCTTTTCTTGAGAAGGTTGCTTGGCCAACCTATTTTCTTGTTTTCTTTCTTTTTCAATTTTTTCTTTGATTATTATCTCATCCTCTTTCACTTGTTCAGGTGTAAGAGGAATCAATGTGATTTTATTACCTTTATGGAAGAAAGTTATTTTGTTGGTATAGCCATCATGAGTGGAATTATGATCAAATTGCCATGGCCTACCAAGTAATACATGCCCAGCATCCATTGGAACAACATCACATAAAACATTTTCTTCATAGTTGCCAATGAATATTGGTATGGTTACCTGTGTGTTCACTACTATTTCTTCATCCTCTGTTATCCACTGAAGCTTATAAGGCTTGGGATGAGAAATAATAGGTAAGGCCAATTTGTGTACCACTCTAGAACTACAACAATTGCAAGAGGAACCACTATCCACAATCAATGAACAAGTGTTTTCAAAGATTTTGCATCTTGTTCTGAATAGGTTTTCCCTTTGTGATTGTTCTAGTTCATGGGTTTGACTTCCAAGAAGTCGTCTTACCAATAATAACTCACCTTCACAAGGTAAGGCTTCTTCCTCAGATATAGAAGTATCTGAGTCACTAGAAGAATATTCACTTTCACTCTGATGGTCTAAGAGATAAGTAGACCTTTTGTGAGGACACTCAGAAGAATAATGTCCTCTCTCTCCACACTTAAAGCATTTGGTCTCTCTACCCCTTGTTTCTTTTGAAGATTCTTTGTGAAAGGTATTTCTTTCTCGCTCTCTCTCTTTTTCTTTACCTCTCACTTTCTCTTTTTCTGTTTCTTTTTCTTGAGGCTTTTCATACCTCTTTGGACTACCCTCCATCTTAGGATCTGTCCTATAGTCAGAGGTGGTAGGGTAGTTCCTTTTAGTGGAAGCTTTTCTTCTAATTTGTTCTTCCACTCTCACACATAGCTACACAAAATCATTGAGATCTAAATAAGGTAAAAGTTCTACCTTATCTCTGATCTCATAGTTAAGACCGCTTTGGAGCCTAGCTATGGTGAATTTCTCTTCCTCTTTTATCCCAGCTCTTAACATGAGTAATTCTAACTTTTGCCGGTATTCCTCAACACTCATGTTTCTTTGTTGAAGTCGATGGAGCTTGTCCATGACTTCTCTAGCATAATAGGCTGGGACATGCCTTCTGTGTAAGGCTGCTTTCAATTCATTCCAGTATTGGATGGTGTAGTCGCCATGCATCTTTTGATCTCTTATGATGGATGTCCACCAATAGAGGGCTGCTCCTTGAAAGGTCAAATTAGCTAAGGTCACTCGCCTCTTATCATCTATGTGGTAGCACTCAAAAATCTGTTCGACCTTCATCTCCTACTCAAAGTATTCTTCTACATTGTCTCTTCCATAGAAGGGTGGAAGGTCAAGTTTAGGTTCCACATGATGGTCTCTATGGTTATGATGACGCCTAGGAGGGCGTTGCTAGTGATTGTCATGTTTCACTGTTCCATTCCTCAAGCTTCCTTCCTCTGTAGGAAGGCCCTCTGAGCTGTGAGGCTTTACCCATACACCTTTCCTCCATTAAAACACCACAAATACTGCATCATTTCATCCATCCGCTGCACCATCATTCATTACTGGTTTCCTCTGGTCTGGAGCCTCTTTCTACACGTTTCCAGCTGGGAATTGGTTTCCATCACAAGACATTGTAAACTAGTGATTATGATTAGGCTTTCTTCGCCGAGACATCGGGCTTAAGGTAATTTAGAAAGTGGCATTAACAATTAATGAAGAAAGATGAATTCCTAAATACATGAGAGTAGATAAGGATGAAATTGATAAACCCCAACAACATAATCATCCATATATTTCAATTCACGTGTTTTGTTTCTTCTTACCATTGATCAATCCGTGCATACATATTTACTTTTGAGTATTTGCACTTAAATCTTAATCAATCGGTTTTACAAGTCTTAGTTAATCAACAAACCACACAACTGTCTAGGCCATGAGTCTTGTGGGAGAACGATACTTGGTGTTACTAGGATTATTAGTTGATACGATTCGGTTACACTTGCGAGGGTTTAACAAGTTTTTAGCGTCGTTGCTGGGGATTGAAAATTTGTTCATCAAGTTTTTGGCGTCGTTGCCGGGGACTCGTGGTTTAACTAGTCTATTTATGTGATTATTGATTAACTTTGACTTGATTTTTATTTTTTTATCTTTTTGTTTATCTTTTTATCTTTTTATCTTTTATTTATTTTTTTTATTTTTTATTTATATCTTGTTATCTTTTTAGTTTATCTTTTCTATTTTTTTTGGTGCTAACAATTGTTTCTAGGAACTTGTTTTCTTGTGTATGCAGGAAGCAATTCGCACTAGAAGCAAGAAAAATTCAGAACCTCTTCTTGAAGGCTTGGACGAGAGTAGACGGAGGAGAAGAATCCGTACATCTAGAGAACTTTTCCCTCCTCCAAAAACACTTTCACAACCTTCACCACCAAGGTCTAACCAAAGCACTGAAAATATGGCAGAGGAGAATAATGGTAGACAAACTCTTCCAGATTACACCACTGTGGTTGGCCCTCAACATTTTAACAGTATAACAAGGCTGAGGGTCAATGATGCAAACATGGAGGTGAAACCAGCATTGATACAACTGGTAAAGAGTAATCAATTCAATGGGCTATCACATGAAAGTCCATATGAGCATCTCACTACCTTTAATGAAATTTGTAACACTGTGAAGATAAATAGGGTGCCAGATGAAGCAATCAAGCTTAACTTGTTTCCTTTCTCACTGGGAGGCAATGCTAAGTTATGGTTAAACTCTTTTCCAGAAGGGAGCTTTACAGAGTGGGAAGCTTCCAGTTGTTGAGTTAGTATCTTGTTTTGTGCTAGCAAGGCATCATGGGTTTATAACTGTAGAACTCCTTTTTGTTGTATAGGAGCTCCTGTTTCACTGTTGAGCTCATTGTCACTAGTAGCCATATTGTCAATGATTTCTGTAGCTTCCTTTGGAGTTTTCCATTTGATATTTCCTCCTGCTGAGGCGTCAAGCATCATCTTGGTTTGTGAACCAAGACCTCCAAGGAAGATTAGGACTACTTGCACATCATCAAAGCCATGCGTGGGTGTCTTTCTTAATAAGCTTTTATACCTATCCCATGCATGCCCTAGTGATTCCTCCATGCCTTGCCTGAATGATGAAATCTCTTGCTTTCCTTTATTCACCTTTGATTGTGGAAAGTATTTGTTTAGGAACTTGGTCACCACTGCTTCCCACCCTGTAAAGCTTCCTTCTGGAAAAGAATTTAACCAAAGCTTAGCGTTGCCTCCTAATGAGAATGGAAACAGGCTAAGTTTGATTGCTTCATCCGGCACCCCATTTATTTTCACCGTGTTGCAGATCTCATTAAAAGTTGTCAGGTGCTCATATGGGCTTTCGTGAGACAACCCATTAAATTGATTACTCTTCACCAGTTGGATTAATGCTGACTTAACCTCCATGTTGACTGCATTGACCCTTGGTCTTGCTATGCTGTTAAAGTGTTGAGGTCCAGCTATATTTGTGAAATCTGCAAGAGTTCTTCTAGGATTATTATTCTCCATATTTTCAGTGCTATGGTCAGAACCTTGTGGTGATGGTTGTAACAGAGTTTCCGGAGGAGGAAAAAGTTCTCTAGATATACGGATTCTTCTCCTCCGTCTACTCTCGTCTAAACCTTCAAGAAGAGGTTCTGCAGTTTTCTTTCTCCTCGTTCGGATTGTCTCCTGCACAAACAAGAAAACAAAACCCTAGAAAAATTGGTTAGCACAAAAAGATATAGAATAAGATATAAGATCAGAGATAAGAAGATAAAATAAAAAATAGAGAAAAAAAATTAAAACAGAAAACAGAAAAATAAAATAAAATATAATAAAATAAAATAAAATAAAAACAGAAAAAATAAAAACAGAAATTTAAAATTCAAAATTCAAAATTCAAAATTCAAGTCAAAGATAATCAATAATCACACAAATGAACTAGTTAAACCACGAGTCCCCAGCAACGACACCAAAAACTTGATGAAAAATTTATGAACACCGAAAAACAGCGGCACAAACTTGTTTAACAATCGGCAAGTGTGACCGAATCGTATCAAGTAATAAACTCGGTAAGACCAAGTATCGTTCTCCCAAAGGACTCACGGCCTAGTTTAGCTATATGATTTGTTGATTGTTTAAGACTTAAGAACAAATTGATTGTAGGTTTTAATGCAAGAGACAGTAATTAAATATGTATGCATGAATTTGATTGATGAAGAAAAACAGAATACAAACACTTCAATGAATTAGATGGATGAGTATGTTGTTGGGGTTATCAATTTCATCTTATCCACTCTCATATACTTTTAGGAATTCATCATTCTTATCATCAATTGCTAATGCCATTCTCTAAATCACCTTGCAAGAAGCCCTATCCTTAATTACGAGTTCATACAATTCCTAGCATTCCTAGTAATTAGTTCTGAAGTGCAGGAGCTTAAAGGCAACCAATATGCTATTGGGAGAAATTCCCCGGATCTAGACTTCCTCGTACGTTCCCGTATCGACAAAATCAATAATCATGGCAATGAATGAGTTAAACAAAGCAAGCAATAAGCAAAGAGGAAAAACCCTAACTAAAGATGAAAGAAAGCATATATCTTAATATAAGACGTTAAAATAAATTCCATATATGAGGGTTTCACAAGACTACATTGATTCCCCAACAACAATACAAGGTTTAGTTCACCATATTCATGGTGAAACTAGATGAACAAGAATGAAAGAATGAAAGATAGAACCCTAGAAAGAGGAGGAGGTAGCCTGAGCATCCAAGATCTTCCTTCAAGGGGTGGAAAAGAGAGTGTTTGCTTCGTCTCAGCCAAAGATACAAACCCTAGGACGTCCTAAAGCTTATATACTATTCTAAAATTACAGAAAATTAGACCCAAGCCCAAAATAGTGCCGCTCAGCGGTAAACTACCGCTTAGCGGTAAGTGGGTGAGTTGTTTTTCTCCCCTCAGCGGCCTTTTCACCCCTCAGCGGAGCCAACGTGACTATCTGAGTGCCGCTCAGCGGTAAACTGCCGCTGGGCGGCAGTTGCGACTTCTCCTTTTTCACTTTTTAATGTCTTTTCTGATTCCATCTCTATCCTTCTTCACTTCTTTCACCAAATTCACCTTAAAACCTGCATAAAAACACTGAAATCAAGCATAAACCTGTCCAGCTCTCTTATTTCTAAAAATATACCCAAAAGCATGATTTCAAGCTAGTTTCTAAGTGTTAAAGTTTGCTATTAGTATCAATTTTAAGCATGAAAATAACAATTTTTCAACTGTTATCACTAGGAAAGACTTGGTACTTAAGTTGTCCATTGTGACGCACCTCTCTTTCGTGGGAGTGGACCCAACAAGTCTCTCTTATCTCTTATTTGAAATCTTTCTATAAAGCAAGAACAAAAGAAAAAGAGAAGTAACAAAGAAACAACTTCCAGCAGATTGCGTAGTGCATGACCAGAGCTAACCCGGGAGAATTTTATCAAATTAACCTGGAAGTTGAAAGGAATTTGCGTAAGCTGATGAGAAGATTGAAATTTGGTTGTTCTACTGAGGGAACACTTCCTACATCTGAAGCCATACCACCTTCATTATCTCCAGTCACAAACATACCATCCAATCCTTTACCTGATCCTAACCCAAACAATATGGGACAAAGAACCATTAGCCACCTCCCACAATACAGTTATCCGAAGTAACATTGAATACCCTAATGAGGAGTGGGAGTTGAGACCTGACCTGTTAAATGCCTTACTAAAGTTCAATGGGTTATCAAGGGAGAATCCACACAAGCACTTGAGACTATTGGTGTGGTCATTCAATTGGCCAACCGTAGCACAGTTAACCCTGCAGGTGTGCTTGAGGATGTCCTTGTCTGAGTAGACAAGCTAATTTTTCCTGCCGATTTCTACATCTTGGATATGAAGGATGAAGATGGAATCAAGTCATCAACTATTATCTTGGGAAGACCTTTCATGATGACAGCACAAACCAAGATAGATGTGCATGCAGGAACACTGACCATGGAGATAGGTGATGAGAAGGTGCATTTTAATGTATTGGAAGCCATGAAGCACCCAATTGAAGAGCATTCTCTGTTTTGTATTGATTTATTAAATGAAATTGTAAATATTTTTCTGTTAGTTTCTTGGACATTTTTTCAACTTTTTCTCCATATTTGGAGTTTTCTTTTTCAAACATGTTGTGCCTGATTTTGGATGACGAAGAAAATTATAAAACAGGTGATGTTGAGGATGCGGTGTCAATAGATGATACCTTTGTGGCGTCCGAGTGTGATGTTGAGGTGGCTGAGATTTCCTTAGGCAGTAAAATCCTGCCATTTGTGGTACAACCACCCATTTTGGAGTTGAAACCTTTACCATCCCATTTGAAATATGCTTATCTTGAGAGGGATGGGAAACTCCCTGTTATTATATCTGCATTGCTTACTAATGAGCAGGAAAAACAACTATTACAGGTTATCAGAGATCACAAGAAAGCAATAGGCTGGACTTTGGCAAATATTCGTGGTATTAGCCCTTCATTTTGTATGCATAAAATACTTTTGGAGGAGGGTGTTAAACCTATGAGACAACCTCAGAGAAGAGTCTTCCCTCAACTGATGGAGGTTGTCAAGAAAGAGGTAACCAAGTTGCTACAAGAAGGTATTATATATCCCATTTCTGACAGCACTTGGGTGAGCCCTATACATGTGGTTCCCAAGAAATCTGGAATCACAGTAGTTAAAAACAAGAAGGATGAGTTGATTCCTACTCGTATTCAGAATAGTTGGAGGGTTTGTATTGACTATAGGAGATTGAACCAAGTCACTTGAAAGGACCACTTTCCTTTGCCATTCATGGATCAGATGCTAGACCGTTTGGCAGATAAGTCACATTATTGTTTTCTAGATGGATTCTTTGGGTATTTTCAAATCTGTATAGCCCCGGAGGACCAACATAAGACTACCTTCACTTGTCTTTTTGGTACATATGCTTATCAGAAAATGCCATTTGGTTTATGCAATGCTCCTGGTACATTTTAGTGATGTATGCTGAGTATTTTTACAGATTTATTGGAGCATTGTATTGAGGTTTTCATGGATGATTTTAGTGTGTATGGTTCATATTTTGATAATTGTTTGGCTAATCTTGCAAGAGTTTTGCAGAGATGTGAGGAAACTAACCTTGTTTTGAATTTTGGAAAATGTCATTTTATGGTAGAACAAGTTATAGTTTTGGGTCATGTTGTCTCCACGAATGGTATATCTGTAGATCCTGCTAAAATTGATGTTATTACACAATTGCCTTACCCCGCTTCTGTACGAGAGGTTTGATCTTTTCATGGTCATGCAGGGTTTTACAGGAGGTTTATACATGACTTTAACAAGATAGCTAATCCTCTTGATAACAGTTGAAAAACTGTTATTTTCACGCTTAAAATTGATACTAAAAGCAGCCTTTAACACTTAGAAACTAGCTTGAAATCATACTTTTGGGTATATTTTTAGAAATAAGAGAGCTGGACAGGTTTATGCTTGATTTTAGTGTTTTTATGCAGGTTTTAAGGTGAATTTAGTGAAGGAAGTGAAGAAGGATAGAGATGGAATCAGAAAAGACATCAAAAAGTGCAAAAGGAGAAGCCGCAACTGCCGCTGAGCGGCAGTTACCGCTGAGCGGCACTCAGGCAGTCACGTTGGATCCGCTGAGGGGTGAAAAGGCCGCTAAGGGGAGAAAAACAACTCACGCACTTACCGCTGAGCAGTAGTTTACCGCTGAGCGGCACTATTTTGGGCTTGGGCCTAATTTTCTGTAATTTTAGAATAATATATAAGCTTTAGGACGTCCTAGGGTTGGTATCTTTGGCTGAGACGAAGCAAACACTCTCTTTTCCACCCCTTGAAGGAAGATCTTAGATGCTCAGGCTACCTCCTCCTCTTTCTAGGGTTCTATCTTTCATTCTTTCATTATGGTTCATCTAGTTTCACCATGAATATGGTGAACTAAACCTTGTATTGTTGTTGGGGAATCAATGTAGTCTTGTGAAACTCTCATATATGGAATTTATGTTTTAACGTCTTATATTAAGATATATGCTTTCTTTCATCTTTAGTTAGGGTTTTTCCTCTTTGCTTATTGCTTGCTTTGTTTAACTCATTCATTGCCATGATTATTGATTTTGTCGATACGGGAACGTACGGGGAAGTCTAGATCCGAGGAATTTCTCCCAATAGCATATTGGTTGCCTTTAAGCTCCTGCACTTCAGAACTAATTACTAGGAATGCTAGGAATTGAATGAACTCGTAATTAAGGGTAGGCCTTCTTGCAAGGTGATTTAGAGAGTGGCATTAGCAATTAATGATAAGAATGATGAATTCCTAAAAGTATATGAGAGTGGATAAGATGAAATTGATAACCCCAACAACATACTCATCCATCTAATTCATTAAACTGTTTGTATTCTGTTTTTCTCCATCGATCAAATTCATGCATACATATTTAATTACTGTCTCTTGCATTAAAACCTACAATCAATTTGTTCTTAAGTCTTAAATAATCAACAAATCATATAGCTAAACTAGGCCGTGAGTCATTTGGGAGAACGATACTTGGTCTTACCGAGTTTATTACTTGATACGATTCGGTCACACTTGCCGATTGTTCAACAAGTTTGTGGCGTCATTTTGGGTGTTCATAAATTTGTCATCACCTCTCTCCAACTTACTTCAGAAGGATGTACCATTTGACTTTGGAGGGAAGTGCAAAGCTACTTTTGATTCCTTGAAAAGGGCACTCACTACCACTCCCATCATCCAACCACCTGATTGGACATTGCAATTTGAGTTGATGTGTGATGCATCAAACATTGCAGTAGGAGCGGTACTTGCACAAAGAAATGGGAAGCTACCACATGTGATATACTATGCTTCCAGGACATTGGACACTGCACAGGAAAATTATACCACAATTGAGATTGAATTACTAGTTGTTGTATTTGCCTTGGATAAATTTAGATCATACATACTTGGATCCAAGGTAATTGTTTATACAAATCATGCTACATTGAAATTCCTTCTAAAGAAAGCAGATTCAAAACCAAGGTTGATCAGATGGATGCTACTGCTCCAAGAGTTTGACATTGAGATTCGGGACAAGAGTGGAGCCCGTAATCTAGTAGCAGACCATCTTAGTAGGATTGAAAAAGAAGAAGATGAAATTCCTATTCAGGATGACTTTCCTGATGAAGTCCTGCTAGCATTAACTTCTGTAAAAGGTATGTATCCTGAACCTTGGTTTGTTGACATTGTTAACTATTTGGCTGTTTCATCTATTCCTCCATCTTTCTCCAAATCTGAGAAAGCCAAACTGAAAAGTGAGGCGAAGTACTATGTATGGGATGAACCATTCTTATGGTGCATTGGTAGTGACCAAGTTGTAAGGAGGTGTGTTCCTGACATAGAGTACCTTATGTGCTTGAATTTTGTCATTCATCACCTTTTGGAGGACACTATGGCTCGCAAAGGACCGGTAGGAAGGTGTTGGATTGTGGATTATATTGGCCTACCATCTTTAAAGATGCATGGAGGATATATGAAAATTGTGAGCAATGTCAGAGGGCAGCAAGATCCATCACCAGGAGGGAAGAGATGCCTCAAAAACCCATCTTATATTGTAAGGTATTTGATATTTAGGGTATTGACTTCATGGGTCCTTTTCCTTCTTCTAGGTTTTCTTATATTTTGCTTAATGTAGACTATGTTTCCAAATGGGTGGAAACCATAGCTACAAGGACTAATTGATAGAAGCAGCTTCACTCTTCAAGAATGAGCAGCTTCTCGGACCAGAGGTGGCAGCGGAATTGGAAAACGCAGATGCAGTTGGAGGCACACGGAAGGTGTTTGATGAATTGTTTGGTGCGGTTTTGGAGTGTGTAGGCAGAGGTTCTAGCTCAGACGGCCTTCCAAGAGGGAAGGAAGCTAGAGATAAGCGTGCTAAGAAGGCACAAGTCAGTGAACTTGAAGAAGAAGTGGCTGGAACCAATTCAACAACATTTCTTTATACAATTCAAGTTAAGTTTTTACAATGAATCAAGCTGATTTTTATAGGTGCGGATGAGCTGGGAACCGTGCAAAGGAAGCTACTCAATTAACATGTGCTGATGAAGATGACCAGTGTGGTTTGCATTCTTCATAAGAACAACATTTAACACGTGTAAAATGTGAAATGGTTGATAAAGAAATGCTGGCTTGGAAAATGCACTCTTCTTAGCTTCCTTTTTGCTCCCTTGATTGGCAAGCTTCCTAGGATCTGTATGCATGGTTTCCCCACCTTTATTGGTGACCTATAAAACAAAGTAAAGGTATTTAGTTTAAAAGAGAATCTATCTAAGACTTAAATAAGGAAAGAGTTTTGGAAATCTTTATTCTACTTCCCTTTCTTTAGTCTTAGTTGTAGCTGATACTTCTTTGGATGGGAAGTCCCTAAAGGGGTTTCCATCATTCCCTCCCTCTTTAAAAATGATTTGTCCTCAAATCGGGAAGAATGAAAGAAGCACAACTTTGGTTTTTGTTTTCCTCCTGGATCAAAAATATATCTACAAAATATAGAAAAAATAGTATGAAGAAGATGTAAAAAAAGATAAGAAGGCAAAAGAAAAGTCTTCTATTTTTGAAAAATATTTTCTGAAAATAAGTCTTGGAAAAATGGAGAATTCCATAATCCTAAGTTATTTGATTTTTATCTTGAGTTACTTGTTTACACAAGGGTAACATTAACTTAAGTTTTGAATTGCCATATTTGGAAAATGATTGCACAGAATATGGGATGACAATTGATTTAAAAGAAAAAATAATAATGGAAGAGTGCACAATAATGGGAAAAGAAGTAAAGAATGAGAACCCTTCCCTTTTAGGTTCCATGGTAATGGTAAGAGTAGTAGTTGCCAGCATTAGCAAGAGCTCCTTCTTTTTACTTTCCTCTGCTTTCTTCTTTTCTTCCTCTCTTTTCTTTTCTTCTTCTCTTCTATCTCTTTTTTCTTTTTCTTCTCTTATCTCTTCTTCTTTTCTCTCTCTTTCTTCTCTCTCTCTTCTCTTCTTTCTCTCTTTCTTCTTGCCTTTGTTCCTCTTTTTGTCTCTCAACATCTCTTTTTAGTTTTAATTCTATTTGCTTAGCTTGCAGCTCCTTAAGGTTAATCTTAAATTCTAGTTCTCTAATAAGGAAACCATTGTCATTTAAGCTTTTAAGAAATTTTTTTCCATCTTTAATGTAAGCTCTTAATAATTGGAGGTTTCTCTTAATATGTGAAGGCACAAACTCTTTTCTCATGCAAGCTTTTAATTCAGACCAATCATGAATGGGAGATTTTCTACCTATCCTAACATGATATTGTCTCTCATCCCACCACTCTCTAGCATGCATTTCAAATCTAGATGTGTAGAGACTAAGGACATAAGATTCACTATTGCTAGAATGAAAATAGGATTCAGGTTTACTTTTTCCAGCAATAAATGGATGCATGTCATTAATGTCCTTTTCCCGAGCTAGGTATGTTAAAGCACTAATATCCACACCAAAGTATTGAATATTTTCCCTAGTTTGTTTATACAATTGATGGACAAATTTATGATCACCAAAATATGATGTCACAAACTTGTTTTACAATCGGCAAGTATGACCGAATCGTTCAAGTAATAAACTTGGTAAGACCAAGTATCGTTCTTCCCAAAGGACTCATGGCCTAGTTTAGTTGTGTGGTTTGTTGATTAGCTAAGACTTAAGGACGAAGTATTTGGATTTTTATATGCAAAAGACGAAAATAAACATGTATGCATGAGGTTTTGATCAATGGCAAAAGCAAAAGAGAAACACTTTCAATGAAATATATGTATGAATATGTATTTGGGGGTCAATTTCATCTTATCCACTCTCATATATTTTAGGAATTCAACATTCAAATCATCATTGTTAATGCCACTCTCTAAAGTACCTTTCAAGAAGGCTTCTCCCTAATTACGAGTTCATACAATTCCTAGCATTCCTAATAATTAGTTCATCAAGTGCAGGAGCTTAACGACAACCAATATAATATTGGGAGAGATTCCCCGGATCTAGACTTCCCCGTATGTGCCCGTATCGACAAAACCAATAATCATGCATCGAATGAGTTAAACAACACAAGCATTAAGTAAAGACGAAAAACCCTAACTAATGATGAAAGAAAGCATAAGTCTTAAATAAAAGATGTAAAATCAAATTCCATATATGAGAGCTTCAAAAGATTACATTGATTCCCCAACAAACATACAAAGTTTAGTTCACCATATTCATGATGAACCTAGATGAATAACAATGAAAGAACGAAAGATAAAACCCTAGAAAGGTGAAGAGGAAGCCTGAGCATCCAAGATCCTCCTTCAAAGGGGTGGAAGAGAGAGTGTTTGCTTCGTTTCTGCCAAGGATACCTAACCCTAGGAAACCCTAAAGCTTATATATTATTCGTAAATTACAGAAAATTAGGTCCAAGCCCATAAAAGTGCCGCTCAGCGGTAAAGTACCGCTCAGCGGTAAGTGCTTGAGTCGTTTCTTCCCCTCAGCGGCCATTTTGCCCCTCAGCGGACCTCCCGTGACTTCCTGAGTGCCGGTCAGCGGTAAACTGCCGCTGAGCGGTGACTTCGGCTTCTCCTTTTGCACTTTTTGATGTCTTTTCTGATTTCATTTCTCTCCTTCTTCACTTCTTTCACCAAATTCACCTTAAAACTTGCACAAAAACACTGAAATCAAGCATAAACCTGTTCAGCTCTCTTATTTCTGAAAATATGGATAAAAGCATGATTTCAAGCTAGTTTCTAAGTGTAAAGGTTGCTTTTTGTGTCAATTTTAAGCATGAAAATAACAGTTTTTCAACTGTTATCACAACCCCAGACTTAGAACTTTGCTTGTCTTCAAGCAAACAAGATATAACTCAATCTTTAACCAATTCATATGATGGTTCACTCATTCAAAAATCCTCTTTTTAGATAAGTAAAAACTTCAATCAAACTTATGACCAACAGTTCAATCAAGATGTGCACATGCTTTAGTGTTTCACAAAGTCAGTTAATATCCAACAAATGCTCTTTTTCATGAATGACCAATCAATTAAGCATGGATGTTCATGTGCTAATGGAATATTTCCTCACTAGGTAAAGTGTTTCACTCAACACACAAGTGTATAAAAGGTAATCACTCATTCACTCTACTATCACAATGTCACATGAATCAACTTTGCCTTTCATTTTACCATAATCAAAATCATTCACAAACATGCATCATCACAAGGACTTTTCAATGGCTTATACTGTGGCTAGGCTAACAAGAAAATTGGTTTTTCTGGATCACAAAATCCTTGAGTTAAGAAAATCATAACAACACAATTATTCTTATTCATTCCGTCTTGCCTTTGCATTTGCATTGAGCTTTGCTTCTTTTTCTTTTCTTTTTTTTTCTTTGCATATTCTTACTTTTTAGCTCTTAGCTCAATGCTTTTCCTTTTTCATGTTTTCCTAACAACCCCAAACTTCAACATTTAACAATACCACACAAGATATTCTACTTAACTCAAGGTAAAGATTTTCAATCAAGGGTTTCAGTGTATGTTCAAGGCTAAGGGTTCAAAGGATAGAACACAAAGTGTTCTCTTTTAGTGGGCTAACTTTATGAATTTGGCCAATAAAAAGAGTTCCAACAAACGGCCTTGATCATATGATGCAAAACAAGCAATTGATACAATCATAGAAAACCTGGGCAAAGTCATTCAAGTTTCCAAAGTAATAACATTCAATCATACTAAAAACTCTGGAGCTCAAAACCTCACATATAAGCTCATCCACATTTGACATACACATCCTGCTTAATCTCACAATCACAATCATAATATCATGCATTTGTTTACAAAGCTTGTGAATCACCTGTATAATCATTTTAATGTGCACATAATCTCAACATCAATCAATCAATAAGCATCATTCAGCATTACTTATCACACAATCACAGTTAATAGCAAACCATCATAACAAACCAGGTGTTCAATAGACTACATCAAACCCTAATCTAAAAACAAAAACAAATAAGTTCAGAAAACTTAAACCACAAAAGCATAATCATATGATAGCATTTATCAGTAAATGCTATCTCAGCTCCTCATCAGTCTGAGCTGTCCTCTGTATCTTCCTCTTCTTCCTCATCTTCATCATCTTCAAATGCATCATCATCATCAGCTTCATCTTCTTCCATCTCTCTAACTGAAGCTTCAGCTGCTCCAGCTCCTCCTCCATGCACTGGTTCCTCTGGCCAAGCTACCACATTATGGAATTCATCCATAGTCCACCTGTGGGCTGGAGGTGTATCATACATCCCCACAATCATCTCAGCAGTGGCCACCTGCCCTCTGTGAATGAACTGCAACTGAGCACCTATAAGAGACATATACATGCCCCTCATCTGGAATGGTTCTGCTTCATGTGTCTCAGCAGATGTCTGGCTCTATGCTGACCCTCTCTCTCTACGAGCACGGCGTGGTGGAACTGACTGAGCTGTTTCCTCACCTCCACAATACTGTCTGTAATAAGCCTCATCAATAGCTTTTCTTGGCCTCTCAAATGGTGGAGCAGAAGTGTCCACCCCAGCTATCTTGCAAAGGTGAGTGATCAAAGAAGGATGTCCTAGTGGTGCTTTGTTGTTTGAGGTATTGGCGCACACACTAATCTCATCAGCTATCACCTGCCCAATATTAACATTCAAGTTTCTGATAGCACAGTAGATGAATAGTGCCCTGTTGAGAGGAATATCTGACACATGTGAACATGGCTGAATGTTGGCATGAGAAAACGCCATCCATTACTTTGCAAGAGGAGTCAAATCCGTCCTCCTAATGTTAACCACTGAGCCAGATCGATTCCTTTGGAAGTGTCCTCCAGGTATACACAGTACTCTCTCCACATCCTCATAATCAGCACCTTCCTCCATGCAAAGAGCAAACTGGCATTGCTCACCAGCCCACACAGTGTCCAGGAAGTTATTGATAGAATCAGGATCATACCTGATAGCATGGCCTCTGACATAGCCCAAATAATTCTCAGCTGGATAATCACCAATCTTCTTTACATTGGTGTAAAATTCCTTTACCACAGCTATGTTGGCAGGTGTAGGATAGGTGGCTAGCTTTCCCCAGTCATTCCCTAACACTTGTTCTCCAAATTGAGGAGCAAAGTTAGGTATCATTCCAACCTTTCTCTCCATCAGAAGTCTCCTGTCCTGAACCACCCTAAAGTGCTTCTCATGTTTCCTAGAGAGGAACCTGCTAGAGTGGGGTTCCTCTGGTTCCTTTTCCTTTCTCTTGGTTGCCATGGTTTTCAATCTCTTTCCTGAAGAGGATGCCATTCCTACATTCAAACACAAATACAAAACCACAGAACATGATGTTAGTCATTAGTAAAACATGGAACATAATTCCTTTCGAAGCTAAACCACCACTGAGGGCCAGAATTTCCCCTCAGCACCACTAGTGCCACATTCCAGATCACCAAAAATCAGAAAAACCAAATCTGGCAGAGTGCCGCTCAGCGGCAGTTTACCCCTCAGCGGTAACTCTGCAGATTTTTGAAAATCTTGTTTTAAAGCTGTCCTAACTCCACCCAAATGCAATTTTCAGTTTTCCAGTTCATAATCATGTAGTTTAATCGGTTCAAACATCAAATATATCATCAAATCATGCATAGAAATCAAAACCCCTAAATATTCATGCTTTGACAATCACATTCAAATTCAAGAACCCTAGAATGAACAAAATGCATTTTACTTACTTGGGTGGAGATACTAAATGCAATGAGAATGCTTCCAAGCTAGAATGCTCTCTTCCAACCCCAAACTTTGATGGCACACTAGTGAAAAAGTGAGTGGCAGAGAAATTTTCTTAAGAGGGAAGAGTGAAAAGATGTGGAAAACCTTGGAGAAGGTATGTGGGAGTGTTTGTGCAGAGAAAAACCTGAAAGTATGAGAACTTGCGCAGCTTAGGGTTCAAAAATACCCTAATGGGCTCGGGTCCCGCTAAGGGGAACTAAAGCCCATCTGCGAGAGTACCGCTCAGCGGCACTTTCGTGATGTGCTCTTCTCCTTCTTTTCTTAACCTACGTGCCTCCCATACATGCCCCTCACTGGTTCCTTGCAATTCAATGTTTAAAATGCTTATGCAAACCCTAACTAAAATAAACAAACAGAAATATTCAATCAACTGGGTTGCCTCCCAGGTAGCGCTTGTTTAACGTCACGAGCCAGACCCAAAATCCACCAACACCCATCAGTAGGTGTTACAAACATAGTATCCTTCAGTAGATACTTAACCACCTAGCATCCTTCAGTAGATGCTATCTCCAACAAAATAATTACAAAAATAATGTTCACAAATTAAAAATTACAAAACCAAATCAAAAGTCGTTAAATCCAGTGGGTTGCCTCCCAGCAAGCGCTCTTTTAACGTCATTAGCTTGACCCAATAAAGTTCAAGTTCCATCTTCTTTATAGTTGATGTTGTCATTCCACCAACTCCTCAGCTGTTTCCTATGAACTGTTTTGGTCCTTCTAGAATATGGAGACTCTATCTCTATCATCTCCTTCTCTTTAAAGCCCTTCACAACCCACAACTTGTTCTTGATTCTTACAGGTGTGCCAAGTTGGAGTCTTCTTTTCTCCCAGTCACTAGGAATTTCTCCTCCTCTTCCAATCTTTTCTTCCTTGGGTACCTGAAACAACAAACAATGGTTACCTGCAACCTTGATATTTTCATCTTTATGGCTAGTCATGGGTGCATCTTGAAATGCAGCTTTATAACTAGCTTCTTCCTCCTGTGCTTGCGTCTCATCTTTGAAGACGTCTACGACCACTCTCTCCTCTCTGTCCTGAAGCACTACTATACCTTCATTTACATCAATGATAGCTCTGGCCGTTTTCATAAACGGTCTTCCAAGTATGATAGGTATCTTCTCTGTTTCCATCTTCATCACCACAAAGTCTGCCAAGAACTGAAGTTTGCCAACACAAACTATAATGTCCTCTACAATCCCGCATGGCTCCTTTGAAGATCCATCGGCCATTACTATTTTAACCTTTACAGGTTTCACTTTAACATTGCCGATTTGCTCCAGTAAAGAATAAGGTATCAAGTTAACACTTGAACCTAAATCAAGGAGAGCTTTCTTCACCTTTTTCTTCCCTATGGTACAAGGGATAGAAAAACTGCCTGGATCTGTTGCTTTAGGAGGGAATGACTCTTTTTTAACAGTTATACACTCTTTTGCCTCATTATCTCTTTGTCTCTTCTTTGTAGAGATTTCTTCATCAGATTTTGTGTAAACTGTGATTTGCTGTAGAATCTGTTCCCAAGGTGCTTCATTATCCACCATTCTAAATAATTCTGTGAAGTCCAGTTGTTTCCCTTGATGGATTGGAAAAGGAAAAGTACTTTTGCTCTCTATGTCTCTTCTCTCTTTTGTATCTAACTCAACTTTATCATCATCAACACTCTTTACCACCTTGCACTCTTCTCTGGGGTTAACCTCAGTATTAGTGATGGACAAATTTATGAACACCAAAATATGATGTCACAAACTTGTTTTTCAATCGGCAAGTATGACCGAATCGTTCAAGTAATAAACTTGGTAAGACCAAGTATCGTTCTTCCCAAAGGACTCACGGACTAGTTTAGTTGTGTGGTTTATTGATTAGCTAAGACTTAAAGACGAAATATTTGGATTTTATATGCAGAAGACGAAAATTAAATATGTATGCATGAAGTTTTGATCAATGGCAAAAAGCAAAAGATAAACACTTTCAATGAAATATATGTTTGAATATGTTGTTGGGGTTCAATTTCATCTTATCCACTCTCATATATTTTAGGAATTCAACATTCAAATCATCATTGTTAATGCCACTCTCTAAAGTACCTTTCAAGAAGGCTTCTCTCTAATCACGAGTTCATACAATTCCTAGCATTCCTAATGATTAGTTCATAAGTGCAGGAGCTTAACGACAACCAAT
>JAHCHA010011569.1:533-13039 GCA_027742795.1 Vigna hirtella | reverse complement strand
CGAAGTGGACGAAGTTGACGAAGTGGACGAAGTAGACGAAGTGGACGAAATGGACGAAGTTTAGGAAGTGCACGAAATGGACGAAGTGGACCAAGTGGACGAAGCGGACGAACTGGACGAAGTAAACGAAGTGGACGAACTTGACGAAGTGGACGAAGTTGACGAAGGGGACGAAGTAGAGGAAGTGGACGAAGTGCACGAAATGGACGAAGTGCAGTAAGTGGACGAAGTGGACGAAGTGGATGAAGTGGACGAAGTGGACGAAGTGGACGAAGTAGACGAAATTGACGAAGTGGACGAGGTGGACGAAATGGACGAAGTGGAGGAAGTGGACGAAGTGCACGAAGTGGATGTAGTTGACGACGTCGACGAAGTGGACGAAGTGGAAGAAGAAGAAAAAGGAGAAGATGAAGAAGAAGAAGTGGAAGAAGTGGAAGAAGTGGAGGAAGTGGACGAAGTTGACGAAGATCACGAAGTTGACGAAGTGGACGATGTTGACGAAGTTGACGATTTAAGCTTTTGTGCTTCAGAATTAGTTATTAGGGATGCTAGGAATTGTATGAACTCATAATTAAGGATAGGCTTTCTTTGCCGAGACATCGGGTTTAAGGTTAATTTAGAGAGTGGCATTAACATTGTTGAAATGAATGATGAATTCCTAAAATATATGAGAGTGGATAAGATGAAATTGATTTCCCCAACAACATACTCATCCATATAATAATTCATTTCAAGTGTTTGTGTTCCTCTTTTCCATTGATCAAAACTCATGCATACATGTTTACTTATTGTCTTTTGCATTTGAAATCTCAAGAATTTGTTCACAAGTCTTAAATAATCAAGAAATCATATAACTAACTAGGCCATGAGTCCTTTGGGAGAACGATACTTGGTCTTACCGAGTTTATTACTTGATACGATTCGGTCACACTTGCCGAGGGTTAAACAAGTTTTTGGCGCCGTTTTTCGGTGTTCATAAATTTGTCATCATTATCACAACCCCAAACTTAGAACTTTGCTTGTCCTCAAGCAAACAAGATGTAACTCAATCTTCCACCAATCCACACAATGGTTCACCACATTCAAAATTCCTTCTTTCAAGACCAGTAAGTACTCAAATTAGCTCATCACAAAGACTTCAATAAAGATGTGCATATGCTTTAGTGTTCACGCAATCACATAATATCCAGCAAATGCTATTTTCATGAATGCTCAATCAACTAAGCATAGATGTTCTTATGTGTTCATGGAATCTATCCTCACTAGATAAAGTGTTTCACTCAAACACACAAGTGTATAGGAAATATTCACTCATTCACTCTACTATCACAATGTCACATGAATCAACTTTGCCTTTCATTTAACCACAATCAAAAACACTTACAAGCAAGTATCATCACACAGACTTTTTTATGGCTTATAATGTGGCTGGGCTAACAAGAAAATGGGTTTTTCTAGATCACAAAATCCTTGAGTTAAGTGAATCATCTAAACCATTCTTCCTTCTTCCCAACTTTCTTTCGCATTGAGCCTTTCTCTTTTCTTTTCTTTTTCTTTTGATTTTCACTTGCTTAGCTCTTGGCTCAATGCTTGCTATTTTTCCTTTCTAGACTTCCCAACAACCCCAAACTTGAACATTTATCAATACCACAAAATATTCCCAACTCAACTCAAGGTAAAGCTTTTCAAAAAGGGTTTTCAAATCATGTTCAAAGCTAAAGGTTCAAAGGATAGAACACATAGTGTTCTCTTTTAGTGGGCTAAAATCATGCATCTTGGCTAAAAAGGGTTACCAACAAATGCCTTGATCATATGACACCTACAAGCAAATGATTCAATTATAGAAAACCTAGGCAAAGTCATTCATGCTTTCAAAGTAATAGCATTCAATCAAAAACTCGGGATCTCAAAAACCTCACATATAGGCTCATTTAATCATTCCACATACACATCCTGCTCAGCATCATAATCACAATCACAACATCATACATTTGTTCACAAAGCTTGTGAACCATCATATAATGCACAATCTCAATATCAATCAATATCAAAGCATCATCAAATAATACTCATCATGCATAAGTCACAAGTAAACCATCATAACAGACACAATTTCCAATTGAGTACATCAAACCCTATTCTACTAATAGAAGCAAATAAGTTCAATAATACAAAACAAAAGATAGAAAAGATCCTACTCTAGTAATGATAGCATCCATCAGTAGATGCTATCTCATCCCATGTTATCATCTGTATCTTCCTCCTATTCATCATCCTCAGCATCTTCAAATGCGTCCTACTCCTCATCATCTTCATCATCATCCATAGCTGAAGCTTCAGCTGCTCCAGCTCTAGTGCCCTGGGCTTGCTCCTCTGGCCACGCTACCACATTATGAAACTCATCCATGGTCCACCTGTGTGCTGGGGGTGTATCATACATCCCAATAATCATCTCAGTTGTGGCCACCTGCCCTCTGTGGATCGACTACATATGAGCATTTATAAGAGACATGTACATGTCCCTCATATGAAATGGCTCTGCCTCATGAATCTCTACAAATGCCTGACCCTGTGGTGGTCCTCTTCCTCTACGAGGACGACGTGGTGGCACTGGCTGAGCTGCCTTATCACCTCCACAGTATTGTCTGTAATAGGCCTCATCAATAGCTTTCCTTGGCCTCTTAAATGGTGGAGCAGAGATATTCACTCCAGCTAGCTCACATAGGTGTGTGATCAAAGAAGGATGTCCAAAAGGTGCCTTGTTGTTCATAGTGTTTGCACACACATGTATCTCATTGGCTATTACTTGGCCAATGTTAATGCTCAACCCTCTTAGTACACAATACAAAAGAAGTGTCTTGCTAACAGTAATGTCTGAGACATGGGAGCACGGCTGAATGTTTGCATGAGAGAATGTCATCCAATATTTTGCCAAAGGAGTCAAATCAGTTCTCCTAATGTTCACCACTGCATCATTCCTGTTTCTCTGAAAGTGCCCTCCAGGCACACACAGCACACTCTCTACATCTTCTGAAAACTTGATGACAAATTTATGAACACCGAAAACGGCACCACAAACTTGTTTGACCCTCGGCAAGTGTGACCGAATCGTATCAAGTAATAAACTTGGTAAGACCAAGTATCGTTCTCCCAAAGGACTCACGGCCTAGTTAGTTATTTGATTCGTTGATTATTTAAGACTTGTGAACGATTGATTGTAGGTTTTTAATGCAAAAGACAGTAATTAAACATGTATGCATGAATGTGATCAATGGCAAAAAGAGTAAAACAAACACAGGGTGAATTATATGGATGAGTATGTTGTTGGGGTTATCAATTTCATCTTATCCACTCTCATATACTTTAGGAATTCATCAATCTTTTCATCAATGTTAATGCCACTCTCTAAATTACCTTGTCAAGAAGGCATATCCTTAATTATGAGTTCATACAATTCCTAGCATTCCTAGTAATTAGTTCTGAAGTGCAGGAGCTTAAAGGCAACCAATATGCTATTGGGAGAAATTCCCCGGATCTAGACTTCCCCGTATGTTCCCATATCGACAAAATCAATGATCATGACAATGAATGAGTTAAACAATGCATGCTTTGAGCAAAGAGGAAAAACCCTAACAATTAATGAAAGAAAGCATGTATCTCAAATAAGATTTTTAAACACAAATTCCATATATGAGAGTTTCACAAGATTACATTGATCCCCCAACAACAATACAAGGTTTAGTTCACCATATTCATGGTGAATCTAGATGAACAATGATGAAAGAATGAAAGATAAAACCCTAGAAAGGTAGAGAGGTAGCCTGAGCATCCAAGATCTTCCTTCAAATGGGTGGAAAAGAGAGTGTTTGCTTCGTCCCAGCCAAAGATACAAACCCTAGGAAACCCTAAAGCTTATATACTATTCGTAAAATTACAGAAAATTAAACCCAAGCCCAAAATAGTACCGCTCAGCGGTAAACTACCGCTCAGCGGTAAGTGCGCGAGTTCGTTTCTTCCCCTCAGCGGCCTTTTCACCCCTTAGCGGAGCCAACGTGGGTTTCTGAGTGCCGCTCAGCGGTAAACTGCCGCTGAGCGGTGGTTGCGGCTTCTTCTTTTGCACTTTTTAATGTCTTTTATGATTCCATTCCTATCCTTCTTCGCTTCTTTCACCAAATTCACCTTAAAACCTGCATAAAACACTGAAATCAAGCATAAACCTGTCCAGCTCTCTTATTTCTAAAAATATAACCAAAAGCATGATTTCAAGCTAGTTTCTAAGTGTTAAAGGTTGCTTTTAGTATCAAATTTAAGCATGAAAATAACAGTTTTTCAACTGTTATCAAGGCACACACAGCACACTCTCTACATCTTCAAAATCAGTTCCTTCCTCCATATTGAGAGCGAACTGACATTGTTCACCAACCCATTCAGTATTTAAAAATCTGTTGATAGAGTCAGAATCATACCGAATGGTGTGGCCTCTAACATAGCTCAAGTAATCCTCAACAGGATGATCACCCAACCTCCTTGCGTTGGTGTAAAATTCTTCCACCACTACTATGTTAGCTGGTGCAGGGTCAGTGGCTAGCCTCCTCTAGTTCCTACTCACCATTTGCTCTCCGAACTAAGGAGCTAAATCAGGAATTAATCCAACTTTTCTTTCCATTAGAAGCCTCCTATATTGAACAATCTTGAAGTGTTTCTCATGCTTGGGGGAAAGGAACTGCTAAAATGAGTGCGTTTTGGTTCCTTATCCTTCCTCTTGGATCCTATAGTTTTGTATCTTTGCAAGATGAGGAGGCAATCCCTACATCAAACACAATTCACAAAACCACAAGACATGTTGTTAATCATTAGTAAACCACAAACAACACCCCAAAACCATGCCAAATCACCGTTGAGGGCAAACAGAGCCCCTCAGTACAAGCTATGCATCAAACGTACAAGCAAAAGAGCCAAAAATCCATTTTGCCGGAATCGCGCTCAAGGGAAATTTCCGCTGATCGGCGATTCTGCAGATTTTTCAAAATTCATTTTAGAATGTCCTATTCTCCACCCTTATGCAATCCTATTAGTTCCAGGCCCAAATCAAGCATTTTAATCGGTTCAAACAGCAATTAATTCATCAAATCATGCATAAAAATCAAAATCCCTAAAAAATCATGCTTAAACAACCATGTTCATCTCAATTCATGCTTTCAAGAACCCTAGAATGAAAATTGCTTGAACTTACTTGGGTGGAGATGCTAGATGAATGAAGAATGCTCTAGGAATGTCAAGAAATCAGCCCCTAATAGCAATGCTCTCACCAAACCCCAAACTTGGATGGAAACCTAGTTAGAAAGTGAGTGGAAAAGAGGTTTTGTAAAGGGGGAAGTAGCAAAAAGTGTAGAGAACTCTTGAGAAAGTGTTTAAGAGTGTGTGGGAAGAAGGAAATCTGAAAATAGAGATAAAACCGCAGCCTAGGGTATAAAAATACCCTAATGGGCCCTACTCCCGCTGAGCCCAAATGGACCAAACAGTCAAACCCAAATCTGCAGTGTTACCAGTAAGCGGAAATTTCCGCTGAGAGGCACTTGCGTGACTTATTCTCCTTCTTCCTAGCTCGCCCTAGATGTCTTATACCCATGCCTCTCACTCACTCCATGCACTTAAGTTCTCACATTACTCAAACATTCAATCCCTATCATGCAACTAAAATAGAATCAAAACAAACAAAAATAAAGTCAATCAACTAGGTTGCCTCCCAGGTAGCGCTTGTTTCACGTCACGAGCCTGACCCAAAATCCACCAACACCCATCAGTAGGTGCAAACCTTTCTTACCAACACCCATCAGTAGGTGTAACAAACCTTTATCCTTCAGTAGATACTTAACCACCTAGCATCCATCAGTAGATGCTATAACCAAAAATCTCAACACACAAAAATGTCCAAAGTTTATAAAATTACATTAACCAAAAATAAAAACTAAAGAAATTAATGTTCTCAAATCACTGGGTTGCCTCCCAGCAAGCGCTCTTTTAACGTCACTAGCTTGACCCAGTAAAGCTCAAGTTCCATCTTCCATGTTGGTGTTCATCTTATTGTCATCACACCAACTCATCAGCTGCTTCCGGTCCACCTTCTTGACTCTCCTTGACTGTGGAGATTCAATCTCTATCACTCCATTATCTTTATATTCTTTCACAACCCACACTTTGTTCTTGAATCTTACATGTTTACGAAGTTTGAGTTGCGCTTGCATCAAGTCATCATGAAAACCGTCTTTCCTTTGCCATCTTTTTCTTCTTCCCTAACTTGTGACAAGAAACAATTTTTACCTTTGAACTCCAGCTTTTCATCTTTAGAGCTAGTCATGGGTACATCTTGACATGTAGCTTTATGACTAGCCTCTTCCTTTTGCACCTGTTGCTCCTCTTTGAAGACATCAACGACCACCCTTTCCTCTTGGTCTTGAAGTACTATCATTCCTTCATCTACATCAATGATGACCTTGGCCGTTTTCATAAACGGTCTTCAAAGAATAATTGGAATCCTTTCATCCTCCATTTCCATCACCATAAAGTCCACCAAGAATTGTAGTTTGCCTACACAAACCATAACATCTTCTGCTACACCATAAGGCTTCTTTGAAGATCCATCCGCCATTAGCAAAGTCATCTTTGTAGGCTTGACTTCAAGATCACCAATTTGCTCAAGTAAAGGTAAAGGCATCAAATTAACACTTGACCCTAAATCAAGTAGGGCTTTCCTTATCTCTTCTTTCCCTATGATGCAAGGAATGGTGAAACTTCTTGGATCTTTCATTTTTGGAGGTAATGGCTTCTTCTTAACAGCTTTGCATTCATCAATCTCCTCATCTAAATATCTTTTCTTTGTGGAGACTGGTTTCATATTTTTCGCATAAGCTGGAAATTGTTGCAATGCTTCATTCAAAAGTAAATCAACCTCCAATTGATTGAAGATATCTTTGAAACGCCCAACTTGTTTCTCTTTCTCAATTCTCTCACAATCTTTTGGATAAGGAAGAATTTTTTCACATTTTTCAAAATTTTTCTCTCCTCTCTTTTCTTCTTTTTCTTTTCTCTCATCCTCTCCTTTTCTCTCTTCTTTTCTCTCTATTCTCTCTTCTTCTTCTTCTTCTTATTTTCTCTCTAACTCAACTTTTTTAACATCCACACTCACTAAAACTTTACACTCTTCTTTAGAGTTAACCTCAGTATTAGCCCCAAAACTCTTATCAGGCATATCTTCCAACTTCTTAGCTATTTGGCCAATTTGCATCTCCAAGTTTCTAATAGCCGCTTCAGTGCTCTTGTGGCTGGAAATAGTCACCTGCATAAATTATTGAAGAGTCTCTTCCAACTTTGTTGATCGTTCATTGAGTGTAGACACTTGTTGCCATAATGATGGTTGTTGTTGTGGCCTATTAAATTGCCCTGATTGTCCAGCTTGTCCATTTTGACCTTGACCCATGCTGGGATGAGGTTTCCACCCTTGGTTGTAGTTACCTTGCCGGTATGGAAATTGATTGCCCATGAAATTTACATCTTCTAAAGTCTCCACTGGAAATGCACAATGACTATTGATATGGTCACCACCACATAATTCACACATCTGTTGTTGTTGAACCTGTGCAATTCCCTTTAGCTCCTTTGGCAATTGAGCAAGTGTCTTTGTTAAATTCTCCAACTGTTGAGTTATGATCTTATTCTGCGTGAGCAAGGCATCATTTAATTGCAATTGTAGAACCCCTTTCTGTTGAATTGGAGTTCCTCTTTCACTGTGTAACTCGTTATCATTACTAGCCATATTCTTTATAACCTCGGTTGCTTCCTCTAGAGCCTTCCATTTGATATTACCTCCAGTTGAGGCATCTAACATCAACTTGGTTTGTGAACCAAGACCTCCAAGGAAAAGAATGACTACTGCTGCTTCATCAAAGCCATGCGTGGGAGTCTTTCTCAATAAGATTTTATATCGATCCCATGCTTGACCTAATGTCTCCTCCATGCCTTGTCTGAAAGAAGATATCTCTTGCTTCCCTTTGTTGACTTTAGATTGTGGGAAGTACTTGTTTAAAAATTTTGCAACCACAGCTTCCCACTCAGTAAAGCTACCTTCTGGAAAAGAATTCAACCATAACTTAGCATTGCCTCCCAATGAGAAAGGAAACAAGCTAAGCTTTATTGCTTCATCCGACACCCCATTAATCTTCACAGTGTTGCAAATTTCATTGAATGTGGTGAGATGTTCATATGGACTTTCATGTGATAGCCCATTAAATTGGTTGCTCTTGACCAACTGTATCAACGCCGGTTTCACCTCCATGTTTACAGCATTGACCCTTGGCCTTGCTATACTATTAAAATGTTGAGGGCCAACCACAGTGGTGTAATCTGCAAGAGTGCTTCTACCATTATTCTCCTCGGCCATATTTTCAATGTTTTGATTAGACCCTGGTGGTGAAGGTTGTAAAAGTATCTCTAGAGGAGGGAATAATTCTCTTGAAGTTCAAACTCTCCTGCTCCTTCTACTTTCGTCCAAGCCTTCAAGAAGAGGTTCCGAAGTGATTCTGCTCCTAGTTCGAACTGTATCCTGCATACACAAGAAAACAAGTTCCTAAAAACAATTGTTAGCACAAAAAGATAGAAAAGATAGATTAAAAAGATAGAAAAACAAAAGATAAGAAGATAAAAAAAATAAAAACTAAAAATATCAAAAGATAAACTAAAAAGATAAAAAAAATCAAGTCCAAGTTAATCAATAATCACACAAATAGAATAGTTCAACCACGAGTCCCCTACAGCGGCGCCAAAAACTTGTTAAACAAATTTTTGATCCCCGGCAACGGCGCCAAAAACTTGTTAACCCTCGGCAAGTGTAACCGAATCGTATCAAGTAATAAAACTGGTAAGACCAACTATCGTTTTCCCAAAGGACTCACGGCCTAGACAGTTATGTGATTTGTTGATTATCTAAGACTTGTAAAACCAATTCTTTGAGATTTTAAATGCAAATTACTAAAAAGTAAATATGAATGCATGTATTGATCAATGGAAAGGAAGAAGCAAAACACGTTATTTGAATTATATGAATGATTATGTTGTTGGGGTTTATCAATTTCATCCTATCCACTCTCATGTATTCAAGAATTCATCTTTCTTCATTAATGTTAATGCCACTTTCTAAATTACCTTAAACCCAATGTCTTGGTGAAGAAAGCCTACTCACAATCACTAGTTTAAAATGTCTTGTCTCCCTAGCAATTATTCATGCATTATTTCGCGCAGAAGCTTAAAGGCAACCAACCATCATATTCCTATGTCTAGGTTTATACTACTATTGGGAGAGATTCCCCAGATCTAGATTTCCCCGTATGTGTCTGATAACAGTTGAAAAACTGTTATTTTCATGCTTAAATTTGATACTAAAAGCAACCTTTAGACTTAGAAACTAGCTTGAAATCATGCCTTTTATCCATATTTTCAGAAATAAGAGAGCTGGACAGGTTTATGCTTGATTTAAGTGTTTTTGTGCAGGTTTTAAGGTGAATTTAGTGAAAGAAGTGAAGAAGGAGAGAGGTGACATTAGAAAAGACAAGAAAGAGTGCAAAAAGAGAAGTCGAAGGCACCGCTCAACGGCAATTTACCGCTGAGCGGCACTCAGGAGGTTGCGGGAGTCACGCTGAGGGGCAAAATTGCCGCTGAGGGGAAGAAACGAGTCACGCAACTACCGCTGAGCGGTAACTACCGCTGAGCGGCACTTTTTGGGCTTGGGCTTTTGTAATCTTTTGTAACTCTAGATTAGTATATAAGGGCTTGCACGTCCTATAGTTAGACATCTTTGGCAGAACGAAGTAAACACTCTCTGTTCCACCCCTTTGAAGGAGGATCTTGGATGCTCAGGCTTCCTCTTCACCTTTTCAGGGTTTATTCTTTCATACTTTCATTGTAATTCATCTAGGTTCACCATGAATATGGTGAACTAAAACTTTGTATGTTTGTTGGGGAATCAATGTAATCTCTTGAAGCTCTCATATATGGAATTTATGCTTGCATCTTAATCTAAGACTTATGCTTTCTTTCATCTTTAGTTAGGGTTTTTCCTCTTTGCTCAATGCTTGCATTGTTTAACTCATTCTATTGCATGATTATTGGTTTTGTCGATACGGACACGTACGGGGAAGTCTAGATCCGGGGAATTTCTCCCAATATTATACTGACAATATTCTATTGGTTGCCTTTAAGCTCCTGCACTCATGAACTAATCATTAGGAATGCTAGGAATTGTATGAACTATTTGATTAGGGAGAAGCCATCTAGAATGGTACATTAGAGAGTGGCATTAACAATGATGATTTGAATGTTGAATTCCTAAAATGTATGAGAGTGGATGAGATGAAATTGACCCCCAACAACATATTCATTCATATATTTCATTGAAAGTGTTTATCTTTTGTCTTTGCCATTGATCAAGTTTCATGCATACATGTTTATTTTCGTCTTTTGCATAATATAATCCAAATATTTCGTTTGTAAGTCTTAGCTAATCAACAAATCACATAACTAAACTAGGCCGTGAGTCCTTTGGGAAGAACGATACTTGGTCTTACCAAGTTTATTACTTGAACGATTCGGTCATACTTGCCGATTGTGAAACAAGTTTGTGACATCATATTTTGGTGCTTACAAATTTGTCCATCAAGTTTTTGGCGCCGTTGCCGGGGACTCGTGGTTTAACTGGTTAATTTGTGTGATTATTGATTATCTTTGACTTTAATTTTGAATTTCTGTTTTTATTTTTTCTGTTTTTATTTTATTTTATTTTTCTTTTTTTATTTTCTGAATCTTATATCTTCTCTTATATCTTTTTGTGCTAACCAAATCTTTTCTAGAGTTTTGTGTTCTTGTGTATGCAGGAGGCAATTAGAACTAGGAGCAAGAAAACAACAGAACCTCTGCTTGAAGGTCTAGACGAGAGTAGACGGAGGAGAAGAATCCGAACATCTAGAGAACTTTTCCCTCCTCCGGAAACTCTGTTGCAACCATCACCACAAGGTTCTGACAATAGCACAGAAAATATGGAGAACAATAATAACAGAAGAACTCTTGCTGATTACACCAATATAGCTGGACCTCAGCACTTTAACAGCATAGCTAGACCTAGAGTCAATGCAGCCAACATGGAGGTCAAACCAGCACTGATCCAACTGGTGAAAAGTAATCAATTTAATGGGTTATCTCATGAAAGCCCATATGAGCACCTTACTACATTCAATGAAATTTGCAACACAGTAAAAATCAATGGGGTGCCAGACGAAGCAATCAAACTTAGTTTGTTTCCTTTTTCATTGGGAGGCAATGCTAAGCTTTGGTTGAATTCTTTCCCAGAAGGAAGTTTCACAGAGTGGGAAGCAGTGGTAACAAAGTTTCTAAATAAGTACTTTCCACAATCAAAGGTGACAAAAGGCAAGCAAGAGATATCTTCATTTAAGCAGGGCATGGAAGAATCACTGGGGCATGCATGGGATAGATACAAAAGTCTACTCAGAAAAACACCCACGCATGGTTTTGAAGAACAGGAAGTAGTCTTAACTTTCCTTGGAGGGCTTGGTTCACAAACCAAGATGATGCTGGACGCCTCAGCAGGAGGCAATATTAAATGGAAAACTCCAGAGGAAGCCACAGAAATTATAGAAAACATGGCTACAAGTGATAATGAGCTGCACAGTGAGAGAGGAGCTCCTATGCAACAAAAAGGGGTTCTTCAATTACAAACACATGATGCCTTGCTAGCTCAAAATAAAATTTTAACTCAACAGCTGGAGACTCTGACTAAAACTCTTGCTCAATTACCTAAAGAGTTGAAATCTGCTGCACAGGTACAAACCCAGTTGTGCGAATTATGTGGAGGTGATCATATCAATGGTCAATGTGCTTTTCCAGTGGAAGCTGTGGAGGATGTTAATTTCATGGCTAATCAATTTCCATACCGTCAAGGCAATTACAATCAAGGGTGGAAACCACATCCAAGCATTGGCCAAGGACAAACTGGGCAAGCTAATCAATATAATAAGCAGCAGCAGCAACCAACCTTGTGGCAACAGTTATCTATGCTTAATGAAAGACAAACAAGGTTGGAAGAAACTCTTAATCAATTCATACAGAAAACAGAATCTTCTCAAAAGAGCACTGAAGCTGCTATAAAGAATTGGGAGATTCAAATGGGTCAGATTACCAAGCGATTGGAAGAAAGACCAGATAGAAATTTTGGGGCTAATACTGAGGTTAACCCCAGAGAAGAGTGCAAAGTGGTAAAAAGTGTTAATGAAGAGATAATTGAGTTAGAAGAAGACGAAACAGGAGAAAGAAGAGAAGTAGAAAGAAAGAACGCTTTTCCTTTTCCAACCAATCAAGAGAAACAAATGGACTTCACAGAGTTATTCAGAATGGTGGACAATGACGCACCTTGGGAACAAATTCTACAGAAAATTGCAGTATAC
>JAHCHA010011568.1:5408-18361 GCA_027742795.1 Vigna hirtella | reverse complement strand
TTTTACATCTTATATTTAAGACCTATGCTTTCTTTCATCAGTAGTTAGGGTTTTTCCTCTTTGCTCAATGCTTGCTTTGTTTAACTCATTCAATGCATGATTATTGATTTTGTCGATACGGGAACGTACGGGGAAGTCTAGATCCGGGGAATTTCTCCCAATAGTATATTGGTTGTCGTTAAGCTCCTGCACTAAAAGAACTAATTATTAGGAATGCTAGGAATCGTATGAACTCGTAATTAGGGATAGGCCTTCTTGCAAGGTAATTTAGAGAGTGGCATTAACAATGATGAAAAGTATGTTGAATTCCTAAAGTATATGAGAGTGGATAAGATGAAATTGATAACCCCAACAACATACTCATCCATATATTCCATTGAAGAGTTTGTTTTTTGTTTTAGCCATTGATCACATTCATGCATACATGTTTATTTTCTGTTTTGCATATTAAACTTCACTTATTTCGTTTTTAAGTCTTAAATAATCAACAAATCACATAACTAAACTAGGTCGTGAGTCCTTTGGGAGAACGATACTTGGTCTTACAGAGTTTATTACTTGAAACGATTCGGTCATACTTGCCGATTGTTCAACAAGTCTGTGGCGCCGTATTTCGGTGTTCATAAATTTGCCATCAATTACGAGTTCATACAATTCCTAGCATTCCTAGTAATTAATTCTGAAGTGCAGAAGCTTAAAGGCAACCAATATGACGTCTATAGACTTCCGACAGTGCACTGCCAGACGTCTATAAACGTCCGACAGTGCACTAACGGACGTCTACTGGGCGTTTTTTTTTAAAAAATTAATTTATTTTTTCAATAAAACCACACCTGAAAAGCAGAAAATTGTCCCAGAACAATTTTGTAATAATATGAATATGTGTTTCATATAAACAAAGTTCTACTTAATGTGGAGTTGAATCCACTACCAAAACTATCAACATAAAACTTAAACTAAAACTAAACAATGTTCAACAAGACATAAAACTATTCCTAACTCTATCTTTGCAGAAGATAAGCGGTCCACTCCTGCCTTATCTGTTTAATTGTGTCCTCTGGAATAGGCGATGTACTCTTGAAGCACTGCAAAATTCAAGAAAGATTCATTATGGTTTCATATATGTTGAAGATGAATTTGATTTGTAATGTATTGAAGGTATACATCATTACCTCATTCCAGTCATCTGTAATGACGGCTCGAATGATGGTCTTAATCCAACACATCACATAGAAGCCACATTCCCATGAATCTAGCTGCTGGTTACACTAAAATCACAAACTAAATAGTTAACAATTTAAATCATTCAATAACATAGAAAATGAATTAGAAACTATAAATGACTTACAACCTTTGGATACAAAATTTGAACCAGTTGACCACGAGATTTACCAATAACTCTGTACAGATTGAAAACACAAAGTATAATTAATATGACTATATTTATCATAAAAGTTGAAGGTGAACATCAAATTCAAAGTCATTTTTGGAGAAACACTTACCCTTGAAGCATGGTTCTCAAGTCATTTTTCATCCTCCTGTGCAACGAACAAAACCATATAATTTTACATTGTTTGGGAATGATGACCATCAGTTGCCAGTGCGACCTATCACGAAGGACAAATAGTTATTCAACTAATTAAGGAAACTATAATAATGAACTGACCACATATAACAACACCTACCCCTCAATGTATGGCACAAGGTATACGTCTCTTTTTGACTCATCCATCCATGTTTGCAAATAATCTTGTCTGTTTTGAAGTGTGTTACCAGACGGTTGAATGGTTTGAGGTTCAACAAATCCGTACATGGAAGACCGACCTTGGTCTACAACGATTGTGTCCATGTACCTAAAACAACAAAGTTAAGTTGTTAGAAACTATAACAATGTAAATAAAAGTAATATGAAAGACCAAATTGACTATCTTACATGCACCATAGCTGAATGATGGAAATATTCAACATCTTGTCTCCCCCAATCACCTCCAATGCATCAGAGAATGTGATATAAACTGGCACATGTGGGGGAAGACCAAATACTCTCAAATCCCAGTATAGTTCTAATGATGCTTTCTTCAATCTGGGTAATTTTGTCATTAGCTTTGATAGAGGATCATCCTCCGCTTCAGCCATCTCATCATCTTCATGTATGACTGTATCATGAATTGGCTGCTTCTGAGGACGTGTGAACTGAAGATAAGAATTTACGTCAAAGCGTTATCAACAATTATTTGAAGAATAAACATAGAAATACTAAGGAAAAAGACATTAAACCTGTGGAGTAGCGATGTGGGACATGATCAATGCTCTAGGCCAGGCAATAAATGATCCTATGGCCTCCCCCACAAAGTTAATTTCTGGAGTGGGTACAGGCACCTGAGCTTGGGGATCCCGAACCTCGTCAATGGTCACACGCACGTGCTTGGGTAATATGGCAACACCATGAATAGTCTGCCTTCCCTCAAGCACTCGTCCGACAGCCACAATGCGTGGGGGATCCCCATCAACCAACAGCTCATATTGACCGCTATACTCAGTGGGGTCTACAGCAGAGCATGATCCTCTAGTGCTGACACGAGGTGGTGTGGGAGTTTCATCGGCCCCCATGTTGCCTTGCGTCATGGAATGCAGCTTTTCTTCAAGCGCTCTTTGTATTTCTTTTTGTTCTTGCAGCTGCTCCATGAATCGTTGGTCCATTGATCTCATGCTTTGGTTGAGTCTTTCCTCCCACTGAAGATCCATCTGCCTCAGTGTCTCCTGACTCATTGATGGGGGGGTTTTCTGTGTAGGACCAAAGTAGTCACGAAGACCAATCGCCCCAGGAACTCCACGTACACGTCCTGGGTGCTCGGGCCTTCCAATGGCCATTGTTAGAATGTCGTCCCTACCTTGGCCAGCAAATGTGCCCTGAGTCTGCTACTCAACCAACTCATCCTACATATAAAAAAACCAAGTTACTTAGAAGACATCCTGTGATAGATACACAATCACAGAACTGCTTATAATTTGAACTTACAATTCTCTGTGAGATCAAGGCAGCTGAGGAAGATGTCATGTTCCCATCAGATTTAATCCGATCAGCCTTCCACAGCTCGTACCTAGCAGGTGCAGGTGTTAGGTCCGGCGACTCAAGTCCCAAGGCATCCGCTCTAGACTTTCTCAGTTTCTTCTCCAGTTTTGCATATCCACCTCGTGATAACAAGTGGGGTGCGTCGTTTAGCCTTTGTCTTTCTTGGGCGGCTAACCTTTTACCCTGTGAAACCATGTATATAAATAAGTGTAAAATCATAAAAACTCAATGAAAGACGATGTTAAGAAACATACCTTCCATTCCTCAGACTCTCTAGATGCACGAAACTGCATCCAATCCTCCTCTGTGAATGTATATTGCTGACAGGGATTTTCATGTTGCCTGTCTCCAAAGACATATAGTCGTGTCAGCCTTGTCTTGAAATCCCTCCATCTTATCGCTATATGCGATAACACTTTCTTTCTAATGTGCATTGTGTTTGGAATATCAAAATGTTGCTGTTTAAAACAAAAAACTTGTTATTCCAAAAGAAAACATAAAAGATAAGTATATCACAAATTGCATGAAGTATAAACATACCTGAATATCTTGCCATAAGAGGTTCTTGTCGACCTCTGGGACGTCATCCCAACATGCATAAAGGATAGAGACATGACTTTTTGCTAACTTACCCAGATAACTCCTAAACCTATCAGCATTTGGCCCTGATGGATGACCTGATCTGGGGTCGATGTCAACATGCCTCCTCTGACCATCCACGCGTTCGGATGTCACATCTGCCACTCGGGTGACGCCTCGTCCACGTCTGCTCTTTCCCGATCCTGAGTCTGAGGCTGACATACCTGAAAAATTAAACAACGTTAGTAATAATTCAATTATGATGAACATACATATAAAGTCAATAAAAGTGAAAATATCAACCTATTAATTAATTGTTTTTTCCCAAAGGCCTTCATTGTGATCACTACGAATTGCCTGCATGACATCGGCAACGTCACCAACTGGGTCTTCAGTGGGTCTACATGCAACAGATGTTGTCTCAAGTATATCAAGAGAATCCTCATCATCATGTCCATGCATGTTTTTTCCTTCTAAAACCACTGACCATTTGTTATTCGCTGGATCATTTACGTAAAATATTTGTCTTGCTTGACTAGCCATGATAAATGGTTCATCAGTGTAATTCATCTTGTTCAAGTCTACCAATGTGAAACCAAGGTCATCTGTCATGACACCAGAATTTATATCAACCCATTTACACTTGAAAACTGGGACTCTAAAAGTGACGTAATCAACTTCCCATATTTCTTGTATTATTCCAAAATAACTGATGGATGCTGTGATTGGATTTTTGTCTTTAGAACTAGCAAAGTGCACAGCCTCAACTTGTAGTGTGACACCACTATTTTGAACTCTGCTTTTGTCATCTTCTACCTTTGTTTGAAAAGAAATATTGTTTATATAGTACCCACCATATGTAATGACATCTGTGTTCGGCCCACGAGATAACCTCAATAAAGTTTCAGAAACATGTGGAGTCGCATAAATCTTTTTCTTAAACCATTGCAAGAAGGTTTTCACATCTTCATTAAGATGCCATTTTTCACTCATTTTTGGGTTTGCTGCCTTTATTTCATTAACGTGGTCAGAAATGTAAGGAATCACATCAACAGTGTTGTTTAAGACGTACAAATGAGCTTGGTCAATTTCTTTTCTGCTAACACTTTGAATTGTCACACCTCGAACACCCTTACCTTCACATTTTCCTTCATGTCTGCTCTTGGGAAGACCGACGGGTTCACAAGATGGCATATAACTTGAACAAAATTCAATGGCTTCTTCTGCAACGTATCACTCCATGATTGAAGCTTCTGGTCTATACTGATTCTTGACATATCCCTTTAAGATCTTCATGTATCTTTCAACTGGGTACATCCACCTTAAGAAGACCGGCCCACATATTCGAATTTCTCTGACTAGATGAATAATCAAATGTACCATGATGTCAAAAAAGGAAGGTGGAAAATACATCTCCAATTGACATAGTAGTCTTATTCCCTCATTTTCCAATTCATCTAAACCTCGAGGGTCAACAACTTTCTTGCAAATGGCATTAAAGAAAAAACTCAGACGTGTCAGAATACCCCTAACAGAATGAGGTAATATGCCTCGAATAACAACAGGTAACAATTGTTGCATCAATACATGACAATCGTGAGACTTTAAACCAACTAGCTTTAAGTCTTCCATAGACATAAGGTTACTGATATTTGAAGAATAACCTTGCGGAACCTTCACACTTTTTAAACAGTTACAAAAACTTTGTTTTTCTTTTTTGGAAAGTGTGTGACAGGCTAGGGGCAAATAGGTGCGTCTTCCTATTATCTGTGGATGTAACTCAGATCGGATTCCCATGTCAGCCAAATCTTGTCTTGCTTTTATTCCTTCTTTGTTCTTCCCTTTGACATTTAATAAAGTTTCGATGACACTGTCACAAACATTTTTTTCAACGTGCATCACATCAATACAATGTCTAACATCAAGTTCACACCAATATGGAAGCTTAAAAAATATCGATCGTTTCTTCCAAATGTTCTTTGCAGAGGTACTTTTATGATGTTTTCCAAACACAATGTCAATGTTTTTGACTTCGTTGTACACCTCTTCACCATTCCGGGGTCTGCACACAACCTCATCCTCAGCACTTCCATTAAATGCTTTTTTCAATCTACGATAAGGATGATTACGAGGAAGAAATTTTCGATGTCTTGTTTTTCAATCATTAGGACAAGCATGTATCTTTTGATATTCAAGACCCATTGGACATAAAAAAATTTTGGCCTCGTAATTACGAATAGGTAGAGTATTATTTTCTGGAAGCATCTCCTTCAACAGCTCCAACAACTCGGTGAAACTTTTATCGGTCCATCCATTCCTTGCTTTTAAACTAAACAACTTTAAAGTTGAAGACAGACGTGTAAAGTTCGAGCATCCTGGGAACAACGGTTGCTCTGAATCATTAATAAGAGAATCATACAAATTAGCCCTTCCAAAATTATCTTCACCGACATCACGTATCATGTCCTCTAAATGGTCACTCATCCATTCTTCCACATAATCCATTCCTCGTGACGTGGTAGGCTGCTGCAGTACTTCTCCATGCCAAGTCCCAACGGTATAAGTCCTCATTATGCCGTACATGAATAGATGGTCACACACATAGCCTAAGTCTTGTCGTATTTGATTAAGACAACGGACACAAGGACAAAAATATGTCTCGTTGACAGACTTAGCATTTTGTTCAACGTATTGCAAGAACTTCGAAACACCCTTATCATATTCTTCACTGATGCGACGTTCGTTCATCCAGCTTCGATCCATACTATGTTCGTAAAATCATCAGTTCAAGTTTTTTAACTCTCACAAGGTTAGGCCCTACCCATTCAAAAAAATTAATTTTCATAATTTGCTTAGACACGTGCATTGAAGTCTACATCATAAAATTGATAAGATTTCGGCAGCATTTCGCATTGGTCTCCGAAATACACGAAATGAGAGTAGTCAACGATGACCACAATCAAATATGCATCCGGAGAACAACACAAGTACTGAACCGAAATTTTATCAATTTTATCCATAAACTCCAATTGACATGTTATTGCAAATTATGAAAATTAATTTTCTCAAACTGTCCAATCGGACAATTCAAAATTTAACACAAACGATTAAAAGATTAATCGTTTGTGTTAAATTTCAAACGGAAACTAAGTGTCACTCAATGATTTGATACTTATAATAACACAACTAATACATGCATATTCAAAAGCCAATAACACATGCATATTCAAAAGCCAATAACACATTGATGCGGGCTGTCGCGGCCCATCAAATTTGATTGCAAAAATTAATGCAGTATAGTGCTAGGAAGTGACTCCTAGGTCGTCTCTCAAGGACCAAATGTGGTTCGAGACTTAGGTCAAACACGTAGTGGGGGGTTGTGAAAGATTTTGCGAATGCAAATGACGAAATTAAAAATGAGAATTCAACACAACTAAATACAATTGAAAACATTAAAGTGAATGAAAACATTAAACTGAAAACTACAACAAATAAGTGTCCAAACAGAGTTCAAGCTATAAAAATGCAACGCTTAAGCTAAAACATTAAAACACAGACTAGCGAGAATTTAAAAGAAAATATACAAAAAAAATGCTTGAACCAAATTAAAGTAGCGAGAACTAACTTCAAGAAAACTCATTAGGTTTCAACTTTTGAGCTAGAAGTAAAATGTCATTTTGCAGCAATCCACAATGTCATTCATTCGGCAACTATGCAAAGACAAGAAACATAAGAAAGATGTGAACAGTAAAGGAACCAAAACGTGGCAGCAAATAAAAAAAAATAACTAAGCACGTAAGCTACTCTAAGCTGGAATAAAAAAATTAAAGCATCAAAGCAAAATGAAAGTGTGCTTCTCTTCCAAGCCATGACCAAGCTGCCTGCTCTATCAAAATCATCCGTACGTAACCTTCCATATCTCAATCTCCGTTACTTCCTTTATTTCCAAACCAAAATCCTACTTCTTAGGTGGCATTAATTCTCCTCATACGCGTGTTTTTAAAATGAAAGATCTTCCTCACACTTCTCGGTGGCAGCCCTCCTACCATGCTTCCAAAATGAAATATACTTCTATTACTCTCAATCACCACCTCTCAACGCTTCTCCTAAAAACCAAAACCTCCAAATAGAAAACAAGTGGTTGCTTCTCCTTCCCGTGTGCACTCATTTCTTCATATTCCTAAAATAAAAGCCCTCCCTAAATGCGGCTGCTCTCCTGCACGCGTGCCTTGGAGCTACTCCTCCACCAACGAGCTCCAATCACGTTTCATTTCAAGTTCCTCGGTGGTTCTCCCTCTCTTTCTACTGTGGCGGCTGGTTTTCTCAACGTGTGCGCGTCCCTTCCTTATCTACATACCATCCCTAATAAAAACTCTCTCCATCTCCGTGGCTGGATGTCGTGTGCAAGCTGGACCAAGAGTTCCTCCCGTGTTTGCTGCCCATCACCCTATTCTCCAATACTCACACCACTTCCAAGCTGCTGGACCTGCTTTGCTGTTCGTCACCCCCTGTTGGACCGCTTCTCTCCTGGACGTGTGAAGCTCTCCAAGTTGCTGGACCTTTAAGAGGTGGCAGTAGCACTTAATCCTGGGTCGTGTCCTTGATGTGCGTGGCCTCCCACTTCCACGTCCCAACTCTCTCCCCTTCTCCGCGTGACACCAAACTGCTGCTGCTCTGTGGGATCCGCGTGAAGCTTGCTTTGCTGGATGCATGATATTCTTTCTCTGCTGTTGGGCCAAGCCGAGACGATTGCTAGGGGTCACCTCTCCACGTGCTAGACTTCTTTTATTGGGCCTGCTGCTGGAAAATGAAGCGTGGACGTGTGCTTGGACGTAGCAAATCCCTTGGAAACTTGCTTGCACGGGCCGTGATAAATGAAGAACGGAAGTTGCTTTGCTGCTGCTTCTTGGATGCGTGGTGGACTCCCTCAAAAGCTTTGGACCACGGACTAATCAAATTTCCAGACGCAACCCCCTCTTACGTGTGTTGCTGTTTCTGCTGGAGCACGCTACGTGTTGTCTTCACGTGGGCCTCTTGCCTCCTCTCCAACGTGCAACGCTGGATGGCTGCTCCTCTACGTGTTGGACCAGCTGTGTGTCACACCCTTCATTCAAGCTGCTGGACCGCGTTTCCCCATGGGCCGTGTGCTATTTGCTTCCAGCACTCTACATCGTGTGCACCTCCCAAAGAAGCTGCTGTTGGATGTAATAATTGAAGCCTGTGCTTGATGGACGCACACCTTTTTCAATTGAAGCACCCCTTTCTCAAAGGGCCAAAGAGTAAAATCACCATAGTGTCCTCTTTCTTGTGCACACTTCTTTTATGAAGAGTCTTGAATTAAGTGACAACCTTCCAAATGTCCCAAATTGTATTTCCAAAATTTTCCTGTAATTAATAAATCAAATAATTAGCTTCAGAAAACCCAAATTAGCACAACTACGAATTTCCGACCAAATTAAGCAGAATTCGAAAAACGGGGAAATAACAGACAATTAAACATAATTCCCTGGTTTATTTAAGTGCAATAAACTAAATATAATTCAAGAAATAACGACTCATCAAAATAGACCACACTTAGTCTTTTGCACTCCTGGGCAAAACCAAGACGAAAACCAGGGAACTACTCAAATATCAGGAAGGTGACACAGACTCGATAGACAGACAACAAAGACTCCAAAACAGGAACACAGTTGCACAATTCTCTCAAAATCTGGACAGTAAAAGGTATAGGCAGAATCCCACATAGAGTCAATGAAAGCAGATACTCAAAGAATCATCCAAACAGTTCAGTACAAGGAAAACAGTCAATCAGTTCAAGAGATGAATCAAAAGCAACAGAGCCTCACAGATGCACACAATCAGTGTTTCTCTCAAGTGTTTAAGGTAAATCAATGTCACTCAATGCACTCAAGAAAGTAAACACAAATAGACTTGGAAAGCCTCTAATATCAACACTCAAGCACATACGCATGTTCAAATCAAAAGGTCTTTTCATGGTTGTAATGGGGCCAAGGACAAGGGAGGATATATCTGGATAAGAAGCTACAAACCATAAGGAACAGAGGAGCAGTGGGGAACAAGTGTAAACACATTCAAACACACCCACAACCTCTAATTCCATCCTCTTCTTGACTCCATTATTCACAATTATTCACAATTTTTTTTTCATTTTTCACTGTTTTTCTGCTCTCTTTTTTTCCATCCTGTTTCTTTTCTTTACTCTATTCAGCACACAATTTCAAGAGACAAGATACACCACATATTTACAAAAACACGAAACAAGAAGAGGAACCAACTAGCCAATTCATCAGAATCCCTAAGGAGACCACACTTGTTCCCAAGACACTTCCAAAGCTCCAAAATTCCCTAAGGTTAAGGTACTCATGGTTTTTCACTTAGGGCTAGTATATGAGCTTCAAAACAAGGAAAGAGGAAAGCGTAGGCTCAAAAGGGTATCAAAGGATCAAAACAAGGTAAGCTTATTTGGCTAGAGAGGCTCAAGAACAAAAATGCCTTTATCACTTCCAAACATGCATATCAATCAAGAATTATCAACAAGAGTCAAGCCAAGACATATGCGCAAGCAATCAGGATACATATCACACACAAGAAAGAACATAAAGTGGCTCAAATCTCACACAGGGTATTCGTCACAATCAAATCAACCTCTTAAACATCATAATCATCTTCCAAGCAGAGAAAAGCAAAGATTTCAAACCAAGTATCAATGAAGTGAAGGACACATCTACAACCTACACAAAGTCCAGAAATCAAGAGAAACATGCAAACTGTACACAAGACACGACAAAATAACCTAGAAAAGAAAAAAAAAATTTAACCAAGAAAACAAAAACTAACGAAGAAAAAATAAAAATCTCCCCCAATAGACCACACTTAAACTACACAATGTCCTCAATGTGTCATAAGCATAAGATCAGAAATCAAAACAATGAACAGATCATGGACAAGTGCAATAAAAGTAGGGAAAGGGGGAGAAGAGAAAAAGAAAACTCCCCTGGTCATGGTGGCAATTGCCAATTTTGGACTTGTAGGGAGATATCTTCCACCATAGGATTCACCAAAGAAGTTCTGAGGAAGAACTGCTTCATCCTCCAAATTTGATCAAGCAGGAAGATGTCCTCCACAGCACGATCTAAGAAGGAAAGATTGTTGATGAGCGAGTTCAGCCGATGCCTATTAATCTTCAATTTTTTGTGTATACTGGCACCTTTGTCTTCCACTGTGGGTGCATGTTGGTCAAATTCATGTGTACCTCCTGCAATAGGGTTAGTACATTGTGGCTCCAAAGAATTGACACACAGGGCTATAACACCCAATCCCAGTGTAACAGGCTGAACAACAGATAAACTCTCAGAACATGAATCAATTTCAAATTCAAAATCAATATCAACAACAGACTCAGATTCATGTTCAGTGCATGGAGAATAAACATTTGGATGTGATAGCAAAAAGTGGTTCTCATCATGCATAGAGGGAGAATTAAAAACAGACTCATCAACAATATAATCATCAACATACCTATCAACATCATAATCATGAATAACACAATCATCAACAGAATAATCAATTTGAGGTATGTTTACCTCCACTTCCCTAAAGATTGGAAAAGTGGTGGAAGATGAAAATGGTCTACCTAACTCAAAATTACTGCTTATACCTGCCTGGTCCTCAAAATCTTCATCAGTCTCCTCATGTGCAAGAGTGGGGCCATAGGAGGGTAGGAAAGTAGGTGGCACAATGAGCGCATGACTCTGCTCCCCATCTCCTATGTGGATGACACTGACATCATCAGGAATCTGAACAGTCTGAAATGGAGATTCCTCTGATTCTTGAGGTTGTTCCTGAGTGAGTTGAGTGGCCATCTGCCCTATCTGATCAGTCAAACTCTGAATGACAACTTGTGTTTCCTGCTGAAACTCCATGTTCTCTTGCTTGAACTGAAGATCTTGCATGGTCATCTGCTCCAATAACTCCTTCAATGTAAGCTCAGAAGTAGAAGGCTGAGGAGCTATTTCGACAGGCTCATGAAATTGCAGCTGCTGTGATTCCTGGACTGGTTGAGGCACATAAGTGTTCTGAAATGGTGGCTTTTGATATTGATATTCCTGTGAAGCACCATACCATCCCATGTTAGGATCATTCCACCCAGGATCGTTGTTGTAACCATATTGCACATGGGAGAATTTGCTCAGAAATTGATGCTCAAGATCTTCCCAACTGGTGACGGATCCTGGAGGAAGACAATAACACCAATCCTTCGCTGCTCCTTGTAATGAGTGTGAAAATGCTCTTATTAAAATGTGATCATCCGGGACATCTGGAGGTTTCATTACAGAGCAAATGATATAGAACTTCTCCAAATGTTTATGTGGGCATTCTCCTGCAAAACCATGAAACTCAGGCAGCAAATGTATCAGTCCAGTGTTGAAAACACAACGAACATCCTCCTCATCAAGTGGAACCGGCTCCCAAGGAGCACTCTCAAAAGTTAGAGGATGAGTCATACTGTTCTCAACATAGACATCAGTAGAATATACATGAGAACTAAACTCAGAGTTAGATGCAGAAGGAGAATCATAGTCATAGGCACAGGCAGAAGAAGCAGTATTCAAAAAATCAAAATAGGTAGACATGTGATAACAGTTGAAAAACTGTTATTTTCATGCTTAAAATTGATACTAAAAGCAACCTTTAACACTTAGAAACTAGCTTGAAATCATGCTTTTGTTCATATTTTCAGAAATAAAAGAGCTGGACAGGTTTATGCTTGATTTCAGTGTTTTTGTGCAGGTTTTAAGGTGAATTTGGTGAAAGAAGTGAAGAAGGAGAGAGATAGAATCAGAAAAGACATCAAAAAGTGCAAAAGGAGAAGCCGCAACTGCCGCTCAGCGGCAGTTTACCGCTGAGCGGCAGTTTACCGCTGAGCGGCACTCAGGAGTTCACGTTGGATCCGCTGAGGGGCAAAATGGCCGCTGAGGGGAAGAAACCAACTCACGCACTTACCGCTGAGCGGTACTTTACCGCTGAGCGGCACTATTTTTGGGCTTGGGCCTAATTTTCTGTAATTTACGAATAGTATATAAGCTTTAGGGTTTCCTAGGGTTTGTATCTTTGGCAGAAACGAAGCAAACACTCTCTCTTCCACCCCTTTGAAGGAGGATCTTGGATGCTCAGGCTACCTCTTCACCTTTCTACGGTTTTATCTTTCATTCTTACATTATTATTCATCTAGTTTCACCATGAATATGGTGAACTAAACCTTGTATGTTTGTTGGGGAAT
>JAHCHA010011560.1:2584-15208 GCA_027742795.1 Vigna hirtella | reverse complement strand
CTCATGTCATTACCGAAGGCTTTTGGCCCTCGGTAATTACCGAAGGCCAAAAGCCGTCGGTAATTGTTAGCGACAAGAGATTTACCGACGGCTCGATGGTCGTCGGTAGGCCGTCTGTAAATGTCTTTTTCCGACGGCTTTTGGCTGTTTCAGAGGGATTTGGGCCTTCGGTAATGCCCTTTTTTTTTTGTAGTGATTGGGCATTTAAAGCTAAGGAAGACTAATGCAGAGAGGTAGATTATGGTACCTGTATTATTGCTTCTTCCTCTGCATGATTGACTTATTTTTACCCATTAATGCACTGCATATAGCCTTTCTCTACCCCACCACACTCCCAAAACTAATTTATATTAATTCATGTTGCCCCCCTGAGAGACAAAAATACATTGTTTAGCAGTTAAATTTTCCTACCATTTAAATGTTATGCTATTCTTTCTACGCACTCACCACCACCTAACCCTAACACAATCTTCTGCTCATAACACTTCAAAAACATTTCCTTTTTTCGCGGGCACAGCCATGGAGCATCATATATATCCGTTCCTTAAGGCTTTAGCTGAATCGTCATCATCTTCATCAATCGGCTTCCTTTATTGCATATATTTATTAGCATTTGCTTTGGAATCACTCACACTTCCCTTCTTAAAAGGAGAATGGTTAGCTGTTTCAACCAAGCCTCCGAACCAACTTGAACTTGGCCCTTAACTCAGGTGATTTTCTTTTTCATTATTTCTTAATTTAGACAATCATCCAAAAACCTTATGTAAACTTTGGTTCTTCGCATTCATTTTTTGAATCTTCTTCGCAACCGTACTCATTGTTCAGACTTTACACTTTGGATGAAAATGGAAGAAGAATAATACAGATAGAATGAGAATGAAGTTTCATTCTTATTTTAAGATACTTATAAATCCTTCAATTTTAATTCCAACTTAATTTTAAAAAATTATAATTTTTATGCTCTTTATGTACTATAATGTGCTATTTATATATTATTGACTTGTAAGGTGATACACGATTCTTCAACAGGTATCTTTGTATCGAATATAGACATGTGTGATATTAGACAATAATAATAATTAAATTGTAGGTGACACAACTTTTAGCAATTTGAGTTATCTATATATATATAATAATAACAATTATTAAATGTATCAAGTTATTATAGTTTATTAGTCAATTTATTAAGTAATCTAATTAATTAAGTTATCAATTAAATGATATATATGTTATGAAAGATTTATTGTGTAAAGATCATAAACAATATTTTTCTTTTGTTGAATGATCAAATTATAAATATTAAAACTTAAGAAAAAGTAACTAACAAAGGTTACAAAAGGTGATCATGGTTATCATCTATCAATAGGTACAATCTAGTAAGATACTGGTTCCAAACGTAATATAATCGGTGCAAAATGATTTTAAACAATGCAAAGTGAAAGAAAACTTATCTTAACGTTAATGGCGAACGAGAGAAAATAGAGGAATAAGATGAACACAAGAGAAAACGCGTAACTGGCGAACGCGAACGAATCAAAAACTCAAACAAAAACGCGAAAGAAAGTGAGGCTCACATTCTGAGTTTTTGAGTTTAAAAAGGCATTTGGCGCCACCGATTATTTTTTACGTTGGATCTTCGGTGATCAGACGTTATACGTGTGACGTTAAAGGCCATTTTTACACTAGTGTTTGTACTTCTCAACAAGGGTTCTTATCTATTTGATGTATATATAAATTCATGTTCATCGTTTATTTTATTCAATGTAGAATTTATTTGTATGTTAATGTAAATTTATTTTTACAATGATTGAGGTGGAATTTTGTAATATTAAGCATAATTTTTAAAAAGGTAAAATAATGTTAAAATTCCACAAAAAAATATTTATAATTTATAATTATTGTTATTTTATTATGATTAAAAAAGTGTGACAATGTTTACTTGAAGAGACCCGTATCCAAAAGTAATAAGTTAAGGAGATATTTGAAGTGGAAGCATAAATGCGAAAATAGTAAAATTAAAATATGGTGCTTGTTGAAGCTATGCTTATTTCACAGTGTTTCATGAGTGGGGAAGATCGAAGATCATCGACAGATGCAAAGTAGCATTAAAGTGAATTTAATTGCGTGTCAGAAGTAGGAGTAAAGGTGAACACAAAGGTGATGATGGTGTTATTATTTTGTTTAAAATATTTGCATTCATTTTGAAAAATCTTTGTCATTGCTTGGTATCTATCTACTTTCCACTGCATCACCTAGCTTCTTTATTATTCCCATCTAATTCATGTCAGCTATTCTCCACATTCAACCCAATTTTTCAAACCAACATTGAAAACTCTCTCTCACTTCTATGTTGAAAATCTTTGACGCTGTTTCCTCTTACTTTCTTTTCTTTCTCTCTCATCAACCCAATACCAAAATAAAAATAAATATAAGTAAAATAGACAAAATTATTATATTAATTATAAACAAAATAAATTTACAGTATATGTTCGATATTAAACTTATTTTATAAATAAATTTTACAAAATTAAATTAAACTTAATTTTTATTTTTTAAAATTATCATATTATAATGATGTTTATTATTTGTTATATCTATTTTGTTATTTGGAGTTTATTTTCGGACCATCTTGACAAGTTATTTTTAGAAATATTTTTATCATTAAAAGGGTTAATTTTGTATTGTAAAAAAAGAAATAAAAGATAAAAAAAATGTAAAGTGTGTATAAAAATTTATTGGATGATAAAATAATAATATCTAATTGTCTTATAAGTAAATTTTGTGAAGAGAAATTAAATTTATAAATCTATCTATTTTAATTCAAAGTTTACATGATATTTTTATAGTCAATTATCATGTATTTAAGATATTATCTGTTTTGAATATTAAAGTTTTATTTTTAAAAGATATTTTCTGAGAGAATGAAAGAAAGATAAAACAAAATGTATTTAAACTCTCTTATAATTTTATTTTTAAATAATGTGAAATTAATGAGTATAATTATGAATATATCTATAATCCAAGTAATTTGTTTTTCTTTTTTTGGAGGTTTATGTTACAGTTGACAAAACTTTGTAACCCAGAAAATTCTACGCTGCATGAAATTTCAAAGAGAACTAAGCTAAGGGACTATGTGCTAGATGCTAGATGCTAGCTCTTTAAAACAGTCATTGACTTTGTTGCACAGACTTTATTCATTCATGCCACATACCATGTTATGACCGAACACAATACGATGTGATGAAAGTGTTTTTCAACACAAAAAGTTAATTTGTGGAAAAATGTTAGTATTTTTATTTGTTTAATTTTACTTATTTTCTTGCATGAATGATGATCAGCGTATTTGTTGCCCTCAAAGAATTAGTCAAAACATATCAAAGAAGATAAGTTTGACAACAAATTAATAACTATTATATTTAAAAATTTGCTTTAAAACTAAAATGTTGAGAACAAATTTTTAATTTAATGTGCTTAAATTTTAAGCAACTTCATTAGTTGTTTAGACTATCTTACATCATTTTAAGCAACTTCATTAATGTGAACAACTAATGTTCCGTGACTCTATACCTACCTTTAACATAGATATTATCCTTCATATTTTCATATAAAAATTTGAAAAAACAAAATACCTTTTTTATAATTTTAATATGTTTTGGTGTGGTTTTTAGTAAAAGAAATTATGTTTTCAATTCTTTAATTAATTTTCTATAAATGATAATAAAAAACAATTCATCTTAATTGAAATAATTATATTTTTGACCTCTCACTAACATTAATCATTAAATTACTTTTTTATTCGTAAATAATTTAACAAGAACATGAATATTTAATATCCCTAAAAAGATTTACTTGTGGAGTGAGAATTCAATCTTTCTACCTAAAAGACAGTATTTTTCAGACCAAATCTAACGTCACGTGAGAAATGATATATATAAAAATTTTAAATAAAACAAATTTTAATTTAACATCTATATTTAAATTTAAAAAATAAAAATACATTTAATTTTTATTTATTTATCCTTCTCTTCCTATCATATCATATAATCTATAAACTTGTATTTTTTGTTTTGGCTCTAAATATATATTTGAAGTTCCATTCCAGTGCACACTATAAGTACTATAGGTGTTGTCATATGTTGATAACCTCTAGGAAAGGTATCTTAACTACACTCTGTTGACACCAACTACTAATATCAGCAAAGGACCCCTTACATTTAATGTCCTCACTTCATTGTTTCTTCTATTTATAAGCTCCAAACTTATCACTTTCTCTTCACTTTTCCTTTCCCTTTCTTCCTTATATTTTGTCACCTTCTTCTTCTTTCCATAATGGCCAGTCTTCAACTTATTACAGTTCTTCTCCTTGTGTTTGCCCTAGCTATAATTCAACCCTCAACATCCCAAACGCTACAGGGCAAAGTTTCCTGCGTTGACTGCACTCTTGACTATCACTTATCTGGTTTGCCAACTTTTCTTCCATCATCTTGCTTTAGTTTAATCAAAACAAAAATGTTCATTATATCCATTGCTCTATTTCTTAGCCAAATAGCACGTGTTTGTTTTTTTCATTTTCTTTTAATATGATAACCTTAAATCTCATGCATATTATCCACACTCTACTCTTAAGTATTAGATGATGTTTTTGTTTTTCCTGAATCATGTTGTAACAATATATTTCTTATCATATCATTGAGTGTGTGACTTGTTACTATTTTTTATATTTTGTTAACGAGAAAGTTGAACTCATAATTTCTTTCATCAAATTAATCTAAAAACTCTTAAGTATTAGTAGAAAAATTAAACTTACAATTTCTTTTACCCTTTCTTCCAATTTTATTCTTTTAAGTTACCTTATAAGTTTTTTTATATACTATCGTTGTTGAAAGTCTTACCTTAATTATTAATATAAAGTCAATTTATAGTATATAAAATTAACCGTAAAATTATTTTTTTAAATTAAATTATATTTAAAATTTATTTAATCATTACAAATAAAATATATATGAAAAGGGTTAAAAGTCGATTAAAAATAAAATTAATTACAAACAAAATATATGTAAAATGTCCACTAAAAATAAGATTTATTTGTGTAAATTTTATTTTATAAATTGATTTTATCATGTTAAATTAGATTTAAGTTCACTTCTTATCAAAGAATTTCAATTATTTATTTATTTATTTAAGATCTTGGTCCATGTAATGTAATGCAATTATATTAAAGTCTTTTACAACATAGAAAGACAAAATTATACCCATTTGAGTTCTGTGTCTTAATATTCTATATGCTTGTTTATTGTTTCAGATGTTAAGGTTTCAGTGAAGTGTGATGGTGTGAAAAAACTGGTTGTGGCTACTACAGAAAATGATGGCTCCTTCAAAGCTAACCTTCCATCAGACAAAAAGAATTGCTTTGCAAAAGTCCTTGGTGGACCAGTTCAGCTTTATGCCTCAGGGAAGGACCAGATATCCCAGATTATCAAGGGCAAAGAGTATAACAGCTACACCATCTCCACCCCTCTCAGTTTCAGAACATCATGCCCCCCAAGAACAAACTGCAAGAGTGGAAAACAGGTTGGTTCATCCAAAACTGTGGATCTTCCTCTTCCCCCAGAGTGGGGTTTGGCACCAAGTAGCTACTATGTTCCTTTCTTCCCTATCATTGGAATACCTTGATGGTCATGTGTTGAAGAATTCAGGTGATTTAAAGTCACTTTATTGTAACATTGATTATAGATGTGATATCATATGCAGTGTGAAAGATATTATGCCACAAATAGTTGTGGTATATATGCAGTGTATTATATAGTTTGTGAGGAAAGTTAATTTCCTGGTATGAAAGCAGATTAATACTGTATTTCTTTTGTCAACTTATGTTACCTTTTTATATATGTATTTTGCTAATCAGAAAACTGTTTTTAGGTTTCTATTTTTCTTCTCTTCTCTTACACATATTTTAGTGCTTATAAATGTGTCAAACTGTAACATTATAGTTCTTTGTAATTTTTCTTCACTGCTATATATCTGTTAAGGAAAGTGCATGTTCTTGTCTAAATCTGTTGCTGTTAATACGAAATATCTAATGAAGTGATTATGATGATGAAACGAGTCACAGTTTTATATATCATCTTTTTCAAAAGAAAGTAAAATAGTGAAATGAAAATATGAATTTATGACCTGCATCTTGTTTGGTTTCTGACACAGCCGGCAAGGCCAGACTGTAACATAAAAATGGAATTATGTGTGAGATCTGTAAATGGGACCACCAACAATAATTAAATTTTAAAATTACAAAGAAACTTTCAATAATAAAATATTATTACTTAAATAAATTTAGTTTGTACTGTCTTTAATAATAGTCTCATCTAATTTAGAAGGTATAAGACAGTTTAAATATTTTTATATGTTTTTTGAACTTAAAATTTAAATAATAACGTCCACAATAAAGTTGATAATCGTACATTTAGTACTTTAAACTTTTTACTAAATATGATTAAGCATTTTTCTTTGATTAAGCTGAACTATGTCACTCAATATTCTTTCAAACTTAAAATCAGAATAAATTTCATATTATATTATGTTTAAAATCTTAAAAAATTATATTTATTTATTTATTCAAATTATTAAACTTATTTATGTTAATCTAGTTTAAAATTTTACATTCACACTCTTACATTTTTTTAAACAATTTCCTCGGTCATTTTTCTCGCCATTAGAGTGCTTATTCATTAAAGTATATTTTGAATATGTTTTCTTAATTATTTTTCAATTCCAGATGCCGAATGTTTGACCTTCAGTTTATATTCATTATGAGGGTACCGTAGGTGCACATTGCATTTCCTGAATCCCGCTTTTATTAGAACGCATTAATTTGTCCAACTAAAATATAAATGATATTTTATGTAAAGTTTTGGATTGAAAACAAATATATGATTTAAAAGTAGGTCAAAATTTGAATATTGACAAAATTAATAATATTTTACTATTATAATACTGTAACTTAATATAAAGAGTTTTGTAAAATTCTTGAGAGAAGAAAAATTGAGTTGGTATGATATGCACCTTTTACATTTAATTTGAAAACTTTTGATTTTATTCGCAAAGTAATTTATTTAATAAATTGATTTATTTATAAGTAAGATAATTATTTAAACAAATATTTTTTATCTAACAAAATATAATATATAAAAATTAAAATTTGATAATTATTAACTTTATATTTTATATATTACATAGTAAATTTAAGAATTAAAAATATCACATTAATTCTTATCCATTCTACTTTTTTTAAGTTTCGATATTATTTTTTTCATCAACTTAAAATTTTTAAATTATCATATAATAAATTAATCTATGTTTAACATATGCGATATTTTATATACCACATAGTAAAGTCTATTTTCTCATCCATTACAAAATTTATCTGTATTCTCATCAGAGTCCAAATTCATTAAAAAATAATTGTTGGGTATACTTTGCTGTCACGTTTGCCTACTCTTTAGTGAGGAAAATTTGACTAAAGAAATATAGAAACTGTTTTGGTAGATTTTGCGGGACCAACGCGGCTCTTGAGAAGGATTATCATTGAATGTTTGGATGTTATGAAGTGTGAGTGTGAATAGATTATGAATGGAACGTATTTCACATGTGATCCTGACTCTCTATTTATAAGTTGTCTCATAAGTCCAATAAAATATTACCATAATAAAATATAAACAGATTTACCTAAAAATTTGATTGGTTGTTTATAACATACTTATCAATATCTTTAACTAGATATTCTTGATTATTTTATCATCTAATGTTAACAGTTCGGTTTACACTAGCTACGAAACTAATGGTCAAATCTTTATCATTTGTTTATAAAAAACCACTTATTTGAAAGGTGTAAAAATTGTAAATTTCCGCATACTACGTACTTTAATCATTTTCAGACGTTACATCGTTACTTAGTCATAGATACGTTACTACGTTATGTATTAGGCAAAGGGAAACGCGGAATCAAATAGTAGAAGCGATTGTGCGTGTTTTGTTCATACAGAAACACAACAAATTTTTTATTAATTACTACATTTTAGTTTGGTTAAGTTTGAAATAATCGGTTTTAAGTAATTGATTTGTGTCTGATTATAAAACGATTTATTAAAGGAATCACGTTACACTATAATCTACTTTTAAGGATTTTCGAAAGCTTTCCAAATATACTTTTAAACAAAGTTGCAATTCAGAAGTTATAACTAATATTGTTGAAGTGAAATGTGACTCATGAAAAAAAATATTTACATTAGAAAAAAATAATAATAATGTATTTTACATTTTATTATTATGTTAAAATATTGTGATGATTTGTTTGATTATAAGTTTTGTGTTGAATGACAAGGTTTTTGGTTTGAATCTTAGTTATGATGTTTTATTTTATTAATTTAGTAAGGTGGAAAATAACATGCTATAAAAATCTATAAAAATGGTAAATAAATCAAACATAAATAGGATAGCTCAGATAGTAATTGTATGGTTGAGTTGGTGAAGAAAGTAGTGAGAAAAGGTAAAGGGTTAACCCTTCTCTTTCTCTTTCTCTTTCTGTTTCTGAACATGTTTAAAAGTTCGGTATTGATGTTAGTAAGGAGAGCTAACTTAATTTTTTTTTATTAAAAGTAGATTATCTTAAGAAAGTATAATAATATCATGTTTTAGTAAACTTGGTACGAGTGTCTCTTCTTGTCTGAGATGTTCTAGACCTTGACTTGTTCTCAAACATTAATCGAGTTATATCCTATCGGTCGACCTATTTTCAAACTTGGTCGAGTTGTATCTGACCTCGACCAACCTTATTAAGATCTTGGACGAATTATTTTTTAAGCTTGATCGAGTGGTATCTTAACTCAGTCGACCTTATCAAGACACTAGTCAAAATATTTTTGGATCTGCCCGAGTCATACTTGACCTCGGCCGACCTATTTTCATACCCGACTAAGCTATATTGACCTCAGTCGACCTATTTTCAGACTTGGTCGACCTGTATCCAATCTCGATCGACCTAAATTCAAACTTGGTCGAGCTATACCCAACCTCAGACAACCTATTTTCATACTTGACTAAGTTATATCCAACCTCGGCCAACCTTATTAAGATCCTAGACGAATTGTTTTTCAACCTTGATTGAGTTGTATCTTAACTCGGTCAACCTTATCAAGACACTAGTCAAAATGTTTTTGGACCTGGCCGAGTTATATGATAGTGGCATATTTTACTATGAATTCAGTATTGAATTAGAGAAAATATCAACTCATTCTCATCCTTTTTGCCTTGTAAATCCTAGTTTTCATTTAGTTTAAGAAGTGGTTTCATCTTAAGCTTTAATTAGATAAATTGATCATTAACCCCTTCATTTATACAAGTGAATTAGTTGGAAGAAGTCTCTGCATCAAATGAAGAGTGCTGGAACCAGAGAAAACAAGAAAACAGCAAAAACAACAAAAATATGAAGAACCAGAATTTGGTAAAAATTAGCTGGAGCGCCCCCTACAAAAGGGCGCTGGAGCGCCCTTTTTCCTATTTTCGCGCGCTGGAGCGCGGTCTCAAGTGCGCCTGCTGCTGATTTGGCAGATTGGGTTTATTTAACCCCAAATTAGAAGGGCTTTGACATCTTTGGCAACCCAGACACAGATTCTCTCAATTGGAGCGTCCAGAGGCGAGCTAAGAGCTGTGGGAACAGTCCTTCTTCATCCTTGGGTCTTCCTCCTTCTTCCATTTCCACCATTATTGTAAGCTTAAGCTCTCCATTCATGGAGAGCTAGTTTCATTCTTGTTGGGGATTGATGTAACCACGAATCTCTTATGTAATTACAGTTGTTTTGAATGATTATATGTCTTTTTCATTGATTATTAGTGTTTAATTCCTCCACTTAAAGCTTGTATGAGTAATTCAACCATATCATGATTTTAGGGTTTGCTTGATATTGGGAAATATTGGGTGAATCTAGAACTGGATTAAACACCTAAAGGAAATTGTATCTAGGGATAGAACTAGGACCTTTGGTTGTCTTGAATCTCAATTCTTAAAGCGGATGAACTTGTTAGGTTTTCCAAGGGATTGAAGTTTAAGAAGTAAGTCTAGGCTCTCTCTACCAAGGGATTGGGTTTGAGTAAATTAGAAGATTGACATTGGCTAATTAATGAAGAGGAAGTGATTTTCTATACATAAGAGTGAAGTAGGTGAAATCATCCCCCAACAATATCATTCCATATCATTTCTAATCTTTCCATTCCTAAGTGTTTGCGTTATCAAAGATCACTTTTACCATTTATGTTTTATCTTTACTTTGATCGCCTAAAACTCCAAAAATATGGAATCTTTCTTGAGTCTAAATTAGTTAGAGATTATACGATTGTCTAGGACACGAGTCCCTTGGGAAACGATACCCGGTCTTACCGGTTTTATTACTTGAACGATTCGGTATACTTGTCGAACCACCAACATTATACCTGACCTCGATTGACCTATTTTCACACTCGACTAAGCTATATGGACCTGAGTCGACCTATTTTTAAACTTGGTTGATCTTTATCCGATCTCGGTCGACCTGTTCTCAAACCTTGCCGATCCGATCTCAGTCGACCTGTTTTCAAACTTGGTCGAGCTATACCCAACCTCAGTCAACCTATTTTAATACTTGACTAAGTTATATCCAACCTCGGCCGACCTATTTTCAGACCTAGTCGAGTTGTATCTAACCTTGATCGACCTGTTTCTATATCTTAACCAAATTGTGTCCAACTTTGACCAAGTTGTGAATGACCTTAACTGAGTTGTTTTAAGATATTTACCGAGATGTGGTTTAACTGTGTATGATGCATTTCGTTGAGACCTATCTGTTTGATGAAATAGAAAGTGAAATCATGTGTGATTGAAACATTGATTTAAAAACATGTAGTATAACATAATTACAAATATGGTAATGGATTTGGTTAAGAAATATCATACAATTTTTGTATTACATTATGAATTGGTTGATGAATTTGAATATTATGAGTATGGTGTAATTTCAGAAATCTGATGGAGAGATTCTGTGGATGTATTTTTGATGAGTCAATATTTTATTCACTTCACTTAGTTTATTGTGCTAGAATTAATCGGGGAATTGTGCTTAAATGTCTGATATTTTTCTGTTTTTGCTAATTGTGCTTAATTTGACCAGAAATTCTTATTTTAATTAATTTGAATTATTTGAGTTAATTATTTACATTAGTAAGTGCAAGAAAATTTTGGAAATACAATTTGGGACATTCAAAAGAAAATTCATTTGTACACTGTGTTATTTACTTGAATAAGAAGCTGCGTTGCATTGATTTATTGTGTGTGTTTATGTGGAAACTTAGGAGTGGAATATTTTGTTTGTAATTGGAGAAGTGGTGTCACGGTTTTCCAGAGCCACCACTCACGGTTATTCTACTTGTCATATGGAAAATAATTCTGAAAAGTAGAAAAGCATCTCATCAAGCAGCACATGGAGTCAAAGAGAAGGGGGCCACCACGTTGAAAAATCCTTGAAGCAATACAGCAGCTTACGGTTTTGGTTGTTGATGGCTTGCCAAAAAAATTCATGAGAATTAACATACAAATCCAATCTGCATGAGACAAAAGTATGGGCTCCACTAAGGAATGTTATTCTCAAAGATGACACAAGAAGTGAAGGATTGCCTGCCCAAGCCAGCAACAAGTCTCGGGCAGCAGTAGCAGCCACACAGCTGTTCACGTTTCCAGAAAAGAAGGTGGAAATCTCACGGTACATGGCAGCAGCTGGAAGAAATGGATGCATGGATGGCTGTCCAAGGACCTTCACGGACCAGCACCATCTTCACGTTCCAGATTGAGAAACATGGAAGTCCAGCTGAGATGGAGAAGAAGAGAGCACGGTGCTTGAGTAGAGAATGAGGTTCACAGCTTAGGTGTAACATGTGAAGGAGGAAGTCATCCGACCTGCATAATCCAGCAGCCTTCACAACTCCAGCAAGCACATACACGTCCAGCACATGGGTTTGGCTTCAAGGAGACCTCTCGGTTTTCATCCAACAACACCAACAACTCCCATCCATGCAAGCTTTCCAGGAGCTTCTCAGTAGTAGCACCATCCAGATGAAGAAAGCAAGTCACGGCCGGTTGGAATGAAGCGTGAAAAGAGAGTACAGCAGAGTGAAGGAACAAGCAGCCGTGAGCAAGAGGCTGGAATAGGGACGTATTGAAGCAGCAACATGCAGCGTTGGAAGAGGTAAAATGGTTCACCAAGTGCTGAGTTGTTGAAGCATAACGTGATTCATTGGGTGGAAGAAAGAGTAGCTCACGGGCATGACAGTAGAGGAAGCTACAGCAATTTGGAATAGAAAGCTAGAGGGAATTCACGTGAATCGTGGGCTGGAAACGAACACCACAAAGTGGAGGGCCATCTTTGCTTTATTTTTGGCACCTATTGGAAGAAAGGTGGGAAACACATGGACTTAAAAGGGGAACGCTACTCTGAATTGGGAGAGAGGGGCCTGGGAGAGTTCCTTTCTTCCATATAGCTCCAGATTCTCATTCCAGTAGTGTAGGCAACTTCAGAGACTGATTTGAATTTCAGTAAAATGTAA
>JAHCHA010011549.1:0-25909 GCA_027742795.1 Vigna hirtella | reverse complement strand
TTCCCAACTTGCCTTTGCATTGAGCTTTGCCTTTCTTTTCTTTTCTTTCTCTTTTTCTTTTCACATTCTTATTTCTTAGCTCTTAGCTCAATGCTTTTCCTTTTTCATGCTTTCCTAACAACCCCAAACTTGAACATTTAACCATACCACAAAAAATATTCTACTTAACTCAAGGTAAAGCTTTTCAACAAGGGTTTTCAATTTATGTTCAAGGCTAAGGGTTCAAAGGATAGAATACAACGTTTTCTCTTTTAGTGGGCTAACTTTATGAATTTGGCCAATAACAAGGTTTCCAACAAACGGCCTTGATCATATGATGCAAAACAAGCAATTGATTCAATCATAGAAAACCTGGGCAAAGTCATTCATGCTTTCAAAGTAATAGCATTCAATCATACCAAAAACTCTGGAGCTCACAATCTCACATATAAGCTCATTCACATTTGACATACACATCCTGCTTAATTTCACAATCACAATCATGATATCATGCATTTGTTCACAAAGCTTGTGAATCACCTGTATAAGCATTTTAATGTGCACATCATCTCAACATCAATTAATCAAGAAGCATCATCAAGCATTACTTATCAAACAATCACAGTTAATAGCAAACCATCATAAGAAACCAGGTGTTCAATAGAGTACATCAAACCCTAATCTAGAAACAAATAATGCTTACAGAATACTGGGTTGCCTCCCAGCAAGCGCTTGTTTAACGTCACGAGCCTGACCCAAACTTTCAAGGATCAACGAACAACATCATTGTGGAAAATTGTTGCACCTCTCCCCCTATATAGGGTTTGAGACGTTGACCATTCACCACCCAACTTTTCTGTGAATCATCAGCAGCTGGATTAAATATTTCAATTGCTCCATGCGGATGCACTTCTTTTATCACATATGGTCCTGACCATTTTGATTTCAGCTTCCCAGGAAATATCTTCAATCTTGAATTGAACAATAATACCTGTTGTCCTGGATTGAAAACTCTATTCACCAACTTCCTGTCATGATAAAATTTAATTTTGTCTTTGTAAGCCTTGGACGAATCATATGCATGTAATCGCATTTCTTCAAGCTCCAAAATCTGCCGTCTGCGTGTGTATTGAGTTTCATAAGGATCAAAATTCAAGAATTTCAAAGCCCATAATGCTCTATGCTCCAATTCTACTGGCAAATGGCATGCTTTCCCATAGACTAATTGAAATGGTGATAATCCCATAGACGTCTTCATTGCTGTCCTATAAGCCCAAAGGGCATCATCCAATTTGAGAGACCAATCCTTTCTTGATGAGGTCACTGTTTTTTCCAAGATTCTTTTTATCTCCCTGTTAGACACCTCAGCTTGTCCATTGGTTTGTGGATGATAAGGTGCAGCTACCTTATGCTTTACTCCATAGTGTTTGAGTACTTTCTCTAGCTGATAATTGCAAAAATGAGATCCTCCATCACTGATCAACACTCTTGGAGTGCCAAAGCGTGAGAATATTTGTCTCTTCAGGAATTTAATTACCGTGCTAGCATCATTTTTAGGACAAGCTAATGCTTCCACCCATTTACTCACATAATCCACTGCTACCAGAATATATTCATTGTTGAAAGATGGAGGGAAAGGTCCAACAAAATCAATACCCCAACAATCAAAAACTCAACCTCTAAAATACCTTGTAAAGGCATCTCATGACGTTTAGTAATTGTCCCTGCTCTTTGACATTTATCACAATTCCTAGCATGATTATGGGCATCTTTAAATAAAGTTGGCCAATAAAACCCTGATTGAAGGACTTTTGCTGCTGTTCTTTCTCCATTAAAATGTCCTCCATAAGGTGAATCATGACAATGCCAGAGAATTCCTTCTGCTTCTTCATTTGTAACACATCTCCTTAGAAGATTATCTGCTCCAATTTTGAATAAATACGGATCATCCCAAACAAACTGCTTGGCATCATGCAGAAATTTCTTTCTTTGTTGCCAAGTTAAGTCTTCCGGCATGACTCTTGCAGCTTTGAAATTCGCCATATCAGCAAACCAGGGCCTCTGCTGAATATACATAAGTGATTCATCTAAAAAAGATTCCCAGATTTCAGACTCCTTGCTAGTGACCTCATTGTTGACTAACCGTGACAAATGATCAGCAATTAAGTTCTCACTTCCTTTCTTATCACGGATTTCTACATCAAATTCTTGCAATAGTAGTACCCATCTAATCAGACGTGGCTTAGAATCTGGTTTTGTCAACAAATATTTGATAGCTGCATGATCTGTATAGACAATCACCTTAGACCCAATAAGATAAGGTCTAAATTTCTCTAGAGCATATACAATGGCCAGAAATTCTTTCTCTGTGGTAGCATAATTCAATTGAGCATCATTCAGCACCTTGCTAGCATAATAAATTGGATGAAACTTTTGTTCTTTCCTCTGGCCAAGGACAACTCCTATTGCATAATCACTTGCATCACACATTAATTCAAAATTTTGATTCCAATCTGGCGCTACAATTACTGGAGCTGACACTAGCTTCTTCTTCAATATGTCAAAAGCTTTCAGGCAGTCTTCCTTCATCACAAAAGGAGCATCCTTCATTAAAAGATTACTCAATGGTTTAGCAATTTTTGAGAAATCTTTGATAAATCTTCTATAAAACCCTGCATGACCAAGAAAACTTCTAATCCCCTTTACATTTGTTGGTGGGGGTAGTTTCTCAATGACTTCTACTTTAGCTTTGTCTACCTCAATTCCTTTAGCAGAGATTTTATGCCCCAATACAATTCCTTCAGTTACCATGAAATGACATTTCTCCCAATTCAAAACCAGATTTGTCTGAACACATCTTTTGAGGACAGTGTTCAAATTAGCCAAACATCTTTGGAAAGAATTTCCAAAAACTGAGAAATCATCCATGAATACTTCAATGCATTTTTCTAAGAGATCTGCAAAAATTGCCTGCATACACCTCTGAAACGTAGCTGGAGCATTACATAATCCAAAAGGCATCTTTCTATACGCAAAGATACCAAAAGGACAAGTAAAAGCCGTCTTCTCCTGGTCTTTTGGATCTACCACAATTTGATTATATCCAGAATATCCATCTAGAAAACAATAGAAAGCCTGCCCTGATAACCTTTCTAGCATCTGATCCATGAAGGGAAGAGGAAAATGATCTTTCCTAGTAGCTTTATTAAGCTTCCTGTAATCAATGCACATACGCCAACCAGTGACTGTCCGAGTAGGAATAAGTTCATTCTTATCATTATAAATTACTGTCATCCCACCTTTCTTTGGAACCACCTGTACTGGACTCACCCATTCACTGTCAGAGATTGGATAGATGATACCAGCTTCTAGCAGTTTCAACACTTCTTTTCTGACCACCTCCTTCATAACAGGATTTAATCTTCTCTGTGGTTGAGCACTTGGTTTATAATCTTCTTCCATAAAAATTTTGTGCATGCAGTAAGTTGGGCTAATACCTTTAAGATCTGATATTGACCATCCAATTGCTTCTTTGTTGGCTTTCAGAATTTCTATCAATTGCTCTTCTTCTTGTAGAGATAAAGAGTTATTGATGATGACTGGCTTTGTTCCATCTTCTTCTAAAAACACATATTTCAGATGTGATGGCAATCTTTTTAATTCTGGTGTCTGTGCTTTGACTGTTTCTTCCTTATCAATTATTTCGAATATTGGATCTTCCTCTGGACTTTTTTTCAATGTTTCCAAGTCCATCAGACATTCATCAATCAATTTCTCTTCTTCTTCATCTAAATCTTCACATGCATCAATGAGAGTTTTTTCCAATGGAGAAATATTTCGCACCATCCTCTCTTGCACCATACAAACTTCATCAAGTTCATCAAATTGAAAACATGCTTTGTCATCATTTGGATATGTCATGGCCTTGGATACGTCAAAAGTGACTTCTTCATCATCAACTCTCAATTTAAGCTTACCATTCTCTACATCAATCAAAACTCTAGCAGTCTTCATAAAAGGTCTCCCAAGAATAAGAGGAACATCACTAGTTCCTTCCATCTCCATCACAATAAAATCCACTGGAAATACAAATTTGTCGACCTTCACTAGAACATCTTCAACCACTCCATATGGATATTTAAGAGACCTGTCTGCCAATTGAAGAGCCATTCTGGTTGGTTTAATTTCCATCCCCTGAATTGTTCTGCACATGGATAGCGGCATTAGATTAATGCTAGCTCCCAAATCAATCAATGCTCTTCCAACTTTCACATCTCCTATGGTGCATGGAATAGTGAAACTTCCTGGGTCTTTAAGTTTAGGAGGTAGTTTTTGTATGATTGCACTGCAATTACCCTGTATATTGATAGTTTCCTTCTCAATGTACTTGTGTTTCTTTGTGAGAAGTTCCTTCAAAAATTTTGCATATGCTGGCATCTGTTGCAATGCTTCAGAGAATGGTATAGTGATCTCCAACTTCTTAAACAGTTCCATGAATCTTTCCAACTGCTTTTCTTTCTCCTTCCTTGAATAACTCTTTGGATAAGGAAGTGGCTTTTCATACTCTTTTTCTTTCTGTCTCTCTTCTCTCTCTTTTTTTTCTCTCCTCTCCTCTTCTTCTTTTTTCTTTTTCTCTCTCTCAACTCTTTCTTTCCACTCACATGTTTCTTTTTCACTCTCACTCTCATTTTCTTTCTCCTTTCTCTCTTTTTGTCTCTCCTCTAACACTCTACCACTTCTAGTCACAACAGTTTTACACTCCTTTCCAAGATTATCATGTTTCATCTCGTCAACTATTTTCTCAACATAAACCTCCATTTTTTTAAATGCAACATCCACATTATGACAATAAGACGCATTCGTCTTCAAGAATCTTTGGAAAGTCTCTTCAAGCTTTGTTGTTTTCTCAACTGGAGTAAATTGCATCTGCCATTTTTGTTGTTGCGCTTGAACCATTGAAACCTGTTGTATTTCCTGTGGTATTTGAGAAAGTTTCATAGTTACTTCTTCAAGCTGTTGAGAGACAATTCTATTTTTGATAAGCAAAGCCTCATTTGATTGTAACAACTCCTTCTGACTAAGATCTCCTTTTTCAATGTTGAGTTCGTTGTCACTAGTAGCCATATTTTCAATAATTTCAGTTGCTTCCTCTGGAGTTTTCCATTTAATGTTTCCTCCTGCGGAGGCATGAAGCATCATCTTAGTTTGTGAACCAAGACCTCCAAGGAAAGTTAGGACTACTTCTTCTTCTTTGAAGCCATGCGTGGGTGTTTTTCTTAGTAGACTTTTGTATCTATCCCATGCATGCCCCAGTGATTCTTCCATGCCCTGCTTAAATGAAGATATCTCTTGCTTGCCTTTTGTTACCTTTGATTGTGGAAAGTACTTGTTTAGAAACTTTGTTACCACTGCTTCCCACTCTGTGAAACTTCCCTCTGGGAAAGAATTCAACCAAAGCTTAGCATTGCCTCCCAATGAGAAAGGAAACAAACTAAGTTTGATTGCTTTGTCTGGCACCCCATTAATCTTGACTGTGTTGCAAATCTCATTAAAGGTAGTGAGGTGCTCATATGGGCTTTCATGAGATAACCCATTAAATTGATTACTTTTCACCAGTTGGATCAGTGCTGGTTTGACCTCCATGTTGGCTGCATTGACTCTAGGTCTAGCTATGCTGTTAAAGTGCTGAGGTCCAGCTATATTGGTGTAATCAGCAAGAGTTCTTCTGTTATTATTGTTCTCCATATTTTCTGTGCTATTGTCAGAACCTTGTGGTGATGGTTGCAACAGAGTTTCCGGAGGAGGGAAAAGTTCTCTAGATGTTCGGATTCTTCTCCTCCGTCTACTCTCGTCTAGGCCTTCAAGCAGAGGTTCTGTTGTTTTCTTGCTCCTAGTTCGAATTGCCTCCTGCATACACAAGAACACAAAACCCTAGAAAAGATTTGGTTAGCACAAAAAGATATAAGAGAAGATATAAGATTCAGAAAATAAAAACAGAAAACAGAAAAATAAAATAAAATAAAATACAATAAAATAAAATAAAATAAAATAAAATAAAATAAAATAAAATAAAATAAAAACAGAAATTCAAATTTAAAGTCAAAGATAATCAATAATCACACAAATTAACCAGTTAAACCACGAGTCCCCGGCAACGGCGCCAAAAACTTGATGGACAAATTTCTGAACACCAAATTATGATGTCACAAACTTGTTTTTCAATCGGCAAGTGTGACCGAATCGTTCAAGTAATAAACTTGGTAAGACCAAGTATCGTTCTTCCCAAAGGACTCACGGCCTAGTTTAGTTATGTGATTTGTTGATTAGCTAAGACTTACAAACGAAATAATTGAGGTTTTATATGCAAGACAGAAAATAAACATGTATGCATGAAGTTTTGATCAATGGCAAAAGCAAAAGATAAACACTTTCAATGAAATATATGAATGAATATGTTGTTGGGGGTCAATTTCATCTTATCCACTCTCATATATTTTAGGAATTCAACATTCAAATCATCATTGTTAATGCCACTCTCTAAAGTACCTTTCTAGAAGGCTTCTCCCCAATCACGAGTTCATACAATTCCTAGCATTCCTAATGATCAGTTCATAAGTGCAGGAGCTTAACGACAACCAATATCATATTGGGAGAAATTCCCCGGATCTAGACTTCCCCGTATGTTCCCGTATCGACAAAACCAATAATCATGCATCGAATGAGTTAAACAATGCAAGCATTAAGCAAAGAGGAAAAACCCTAACTAATGATGAAAGAAAGCATAAGTCTTAATTAAAAGATGTAAAAACAGATTCCATATATGAGAGCTTCACAAGATTACATTGATTCCCCAACAAACATACAGAGTTTAGTTCACCATATTCATGGTGAACCTAGATGAATTACAATGAAAGAATGAAAGAATAAACCCTAAAAAGGTGAAGAGGTAGCCTGAGCATCCAAGATCCTCCTTCAAAGGGGTGGAAGAGAGAGTGTTTGCTTCGTTTCTGCCAAAGATCCCTAACCCTAGGAAACCCTAAAGCTTATATATCATTCGTAAATTACAAAAAGTCAAGTCCAAGCCCATTAAAGTGCCGCTCAGCGGTAAAATACCGCTCAGCGGTGAGTGCGTGACTTTGTTTTCTCCCCTCAGCGACCATTTCACCCCTCAGCGGAGCCAACGTGACTGCCTGAGTGCCGCTCAGCGGTAAACTGCCGCTGAGCGGCAGTTGCGGCTTCTCTTTTTGCACTTTTTGATGTCTTTTCTGATTTCATCTCTCTCCTTCTTCACTTCTTTCACCAAATTCACCTTAAAACCTGCACAAAAACACTGAAATCAAGCATAAACCTGTCCAGCTCTCTTATTTCTGAAAATATGGATAAAAGCATGATTTCAAGCTAGTTTTTAAGTATAAAGGTTGCTTTTAGTATCAATTTTAAGCATGAAAATAACAGTTTTTCAACTGTTATCATGGTTACACTAAAATGACAAACTAAATAGCCATTCAATAACATAGAAAATGAATTAGAACTATAAATGACTTACAACCTTTGGATACAAAATTTGAACTAGTTGACCTCGAGATTTACCAATAACTCTATACAGATTGAAAATACAAAGTAAAATTAATATAATTATATTTATCATAAAAGTTTAAGGTGAACATTAAATTCAAAGTCATTTTTGGAGAAACACTTACCCTTGAAGCATGGTTCTCAAGTCATTTTTCATCTTCTTGTGCAACGAACAAAACTATATAATTTTACATTGTTTGGGAATGATGACCTTGAGCTGCCAGTGCGACCTATCACGAAGGACAAATAGTTATTTAACTAATTAAGGAAACTTTAATAATGAACTTTTACATATAACAACACCTACCCATCAATGTATGGCATAAGGTATACGTCTCTTTTTGACTCATCCATCCATGTTTGCAAATAATGTTGTCTGTTTTCAAGTGTGTTACCAGAAGGTTGAATGGTCTGAGGTTCAACAAATCCGTACATGGAAGACCAACCTTGGTCTACAACGATTGTGTCCATGTACCTAAAACAACAAAGTTAAGTTGTTAGAAACTATAGGAATCTAAATAAAAGTAATATGGAAGAAAAAATTAACTATATTACATGCACCACAGTTGAATGATGGAAATATTCAACATCCTGTCTCCCCCAATCACCTCCAATGCATCAGGCAATGTGATATATACTGGCACATGGGGGGAAAGACCAAATACTCTCAAATCCCAGTATAGTTCTAATGGTGCTTTATTTAACCTGAGTAATCTTGTCATTAGCTTTGATAGAGGATCATCCTCCGCTTCAGCCATGTCATCCTCTTCATGTATGACTGTATCATGAATCGGCTGCTTCTGAGGACGTGTGAACTGAAGATAATAATTTCATCAAAGAGTTATCAACAAATATTTTTAAACTTAACATAGAAATACTAATAAAAAAGACATTATACTTGTGAAGTAGCGATGTGTGACATGATCAATGCTCTAGGCTATGCTATAAATGATCCTATGGCCTCCCCCACAAAATTAATTTCTGGAGTGGGTACAGGCACCTGAGCCTGGGGATTTCGAATCTCATCAATCGTCATACGCATGTGGTGGGGTAATATGGGAACCCCATGAATAGTCTGCCCTCCCTCAAGCACTCGTCCGACAGCCACAATGCGTGGGGGATCCCCATCAACCAACAGCTCATATTGACGCTATACTGAGTAAGTTCTATAGCAGAGCATGATCCTCTAGTGCTGACACGAGGTGGTGTGGGAGTTTCAGCGAGCCCCATGGTGCCTTGCGTCATGGAATGCAACTTCTCTTCAAGCGCTCTTTGTATTTCTTTTTGTTCTTGTAGTTGCTCCATGAATCGTTGCTCCATTGATCTCATGCTCCTCATTCCACTTTACGGGCTGATTTTTACGTAACAACTTGAACATGGGTTCACAAGTGGCTGTTAGTTGAGAGATGAATCTAGCAATGTAATTTAGTCGACCCAAAAAACCTCGTACCTTCTTTTCTGTGCTGGGCGAGGGCATTTCTATTATTGCTCGTATCTTGTCGGGGTTCACTTCTATCCCCTTTTGACTGACCACAAAACCCAACAACTTTCCGGACTTTACACCGAATGTGCACTTAGATGGGTTAAGTTTGAGTTTGAATTTTCTCAATCTTTCAAACAATTTTTTCAGATTTAGAATGTGTTCCTCTTCTCGTTCAGATTTGGAAATCATGTCATCCACATAAACTTCTATTTCCTTGTGCATCATATCATGGAAAAGCGCCACCATCGCTCTTTGATAAGTTGCCCCAGCGTTCTTGAGTCCGAAAGGCATCACCTTATAACAGAAAGTTCCCCATAAAGTGATGAAGGTGGTCTTTTCCATATCCTCCGGGTCCATTTTAATCTGGTTATATCCCGAAAAGCCATCCATAAATGAAAATAAAGAGAACTTAGCTGTATTTTCCACTAATGTGTCGATATGTGGTAATGGGAAATTGTCCTTTGGACTTGCGCGGTTCAAATCACGGTAGTCAACACACATTCGAACTTTACCATCCTTCTTTGGTACCGGCACGATATTTGCCACCCATTGAGGGTACCTTGACACTGCTAGGAATCCTGCGTCGAACTGCTTTCGTATTTCATCTTTGATCTTTAGGGATATTTCTGGTTTCATTCTCCTTAGTTTCTGTCTGACCGGTGGACACTCTGGCTTGAGTGGTAGCCTATGTTGGACTATGTCTGTATCCAAACCAGGCATATCATCGTACGACCAAGCGAACACGTCCCTAAATTTCTTTAACAGAGCACATAACTCTTCTTTCTCTTCTTTTTTCATGCCCGTGCCGATTTTCACCTCTCTTCTCTCGTTATCCTCTCCTACATTAAATATTTCCACTTCTTCTTGGTGGGGTTTTAATTCCCTGGAGTCTTGCTCAACTAATCTCATTAATTTTGGGAAGGGTTTCGGCTCATAATCATCTTCCATGTTATTTATAGGGTGCTCGAAATTAGGGGTATCGACATTATTGTTTTCGAAACATTCATTGTCACATCTGCATTATTTTTCTTTTTTAGGACAAACAATAAACACGAAACAATAAAAAAACAAAACAAACTTAATTTAACGTTAAACTGAATGCAAAAGAAAATGTCAACCCGTAACGTATGAACCCCAATGCTCCGGGAAAAGCATTGAGGTTATTTAAAAACTATTACATTTCAACAAGCATCACAGGCAAATTCTTTGCCTCCTAGTTCTTGAGCTGTGTTTCTGGAGTGCAAGGCCACACAAAAGCGAAGCCTTCATCTTCATTCCCGATTATTGCTATTAGGCTAGTGTTAATCCATCCAACGCTTCGGAAACTCTCCCTGATATCACAAATGCGGATCTTCCCTATCAGTGGATCTCTTCCTTCTATGCGAGCTAGGCTTCGTTCTCTCTTTTCCTCCCTTACTGTCCTTTTGTCATCTCTGGTGGGCTTGTACCCTAGGCCATATCTATTCTTATTCTCCACAAGTTCTAGCAGGAGGGTCCGTCCTTGCTCGTATCTTCCAAGACCTTTTCCGTGCTTAAAACCCTCTTTTAGCATGACCTTAGCTATCATAAGAGAGGCACAAGACAAGTACGAATTTACTGGCATTGATTCTACATAGGTATTTCCAATGATCTCCAATGATTGAAACGCGGTCTCGAGAGCCTCCTCTACTGCCTCGATGTAGCGAGTGGATAAGGGTCCTTTTACAAGGAGGTCTTCTTCTCCTGAGACTATGATCAGCTGATTATCCATGACATACTTTAGTTTTTGATGTAATGTAGAGGACACTACTCCCGCCGAATGTATCCAAGGGCGACCTAACAAGCAACTGTAGGTTGGGTGAATGTCCATGACTTGAAAGGTTATTTGGAAAACACAAGGACCAACTTGTACAGGCAAATCTATCTCTCCCATAACATCCCTCTTGCTCCCATCAAAAGCTCTTACGATCATAGTACTTGGCTTCAAGTGAATCACATCATACGGTAATTTCTCCAACGTTACCTTAGGCATTACATTCAAGGAGGAACCATTATCAATTAAAACACGTGCTATGGCATGATCCAAGCATTTTACAGAGATATGAAGGGCTTTATTGTGCCCTCTTCCCTCAGCAGGTATCTCTTCATCGGTGAAGGTGAGGTAATCATTAGCAGTAATGTTGTTAACAATCCCCTCAAACTGGTCCAAGGAAATATTCTGCTCTATGTGAACCCCCCCAAGTACCTTCATTAAAACCTTTCTATGCGAGGTTGAATGCATGAGTAGTTCCAGGAAGGAGATCCTTGCTGGCATGCGTTTCAGTTGATCCACCACTTTATATTCGCTTTGCTGTATAAACTTCAAGAATTCACACACCTCTTCATCGGAAATTTCTTTACCCTTTTTTCTCTTCAGAACTCTTATCCGATGGCCTAATCCTTTCTTCTGAAAGTTCTCCATCTTCCTTTGTCAACAGCGACGGTGGAAAGATCCGTCCACTTTTCGTCATCCTGCCAACGCCTGATATATTATCAATGATTGGCTCATCACTGTCTTCCTCAAGCACTCGCGTGTCATATTTCCATGGGACAGTCTTATCACTTCTATAGGCAAAAGGGGAAGGTGTCTGGATAACAACAGAGGACTTTCCTTGTGTCATGAGTGTAGGAGGGGTTCTTGTGAAATGAATCACTAATGGTTCTCGTAAAGTCATATTGGGTTCTCCACTGATCTGTGCAAATACTTCTCCTTCTTTATCCTCATAGTATATCTGTATGAAACTTCTGTCAATCAGATCTTGGAGAATGCTTCTAAACTTGGTGCACTCATTAATGACATGTTCGGCTCCTGGATGAATTCCACAGGCCTCTCCGAGACTGCTTTCGTCCCTCAGCAAGCCCAATCTTACCAACTTTTCAAAAATAACCTTTTTGGAGCTTCGAATTTCACTTACACTTCTTACTAGCTTGTGTTGTCCAACCTCGATGGCATTTGTTGAGGCGTTCCCATGCTCGACAAGGGGGTTGACCTCAATACTAGGTTTGTCTTCTTGGAACTTCAACCATCCTGCATCAATTAGCGATTGTACCTACAATTAGTGATTGTCTTCTATCGAATGGCCAAGGCTTCCCCCGTGAAAATTGCATCTTGCATTTGGATCATAATTATGAGGGTATGGAGGTTGTAAAGGTTTCATAGGACGAACACTGGCCAGGCCCTTCTTTAAGAGGTGAGGTAACAATTTCGTGTACGTCATAAGAATGGGAGTGAAATTCTTCTCTGGGTCCCTCCTAGGATGAGTATTATGACCAATGTTCCGATCAGGACCCATGCCAGCTCTTGCTCTCCAAGCATTATTTGAAGCCTGTGGCGGTGGATAATATCCTGGCTGTTGAGATTTAATTTGGGGACCAGGCGTTGCATTGTTCACATAGGAAGGGTATCTTGGGTTTGGTGGATAGCTACGAGTGGGGGTATGACCTCTCCACACAGGCCCTGATGTCGTCGCATGCACCCCTCCTTCCTTCTTTTTTCCCGGATTAAAAACAGATTTCTTCGGAGTGGTGGCTTGAGATGTAATTTTCCCACTTTTCAGTCCGATTTCGATCCTTTCGCCTATGATGATGATATCGGCGAAGTTTGAAGACACATTGCCAATCATATACTCATAAAAAGGTGGTTGTAGTGTGCTCACAAACATTGCAACCATTTCCTTATCATATAGAGGCGGCTCAACCTGTGCTGCCAATTCTCTCCATCGTTGCGCGTATTCTTTGAAAGACTCTTCCTCTTTCTTTGCCATGTGGTGTAATTGTAACCTATCTGGTGCAACATGCATGTTGTATTTGTACTGCCTTACAAAGGCATCTGCCAAATCTGCTCAAGAAAGAATATGTGAGGAATTCAAATGTGTATACCAACTCAATGCCGCTTCAGCCAAACTATCTTGAAAGAGATGGATAAGTAATTTGTCGTCATAAGCGTAAGCAGCCATTTTTCGACAATACATGGTCAAATGATTCTTAGGGCATGTGTTTCCCTTGTACTTCTCAAATTATGGCACCTTAAACTTGTGTGGAATGGTCACTCCTGGAGCCAGACTCAGCCTTGCCACGTCACCAAACCCGTAACTTTCAAACCCTTCTATGGCTCTCAGTCTACCTTCTAGAACTTCGAGTTTATCTTTCGCTCATTCTACATTCGCCTGCAAAGCAGCATCTTGTGCGACAATTGTGTAGGGAATCTTGGGCATTTCATTCGGCTTTGCCTCAGTTATGGGAAGTACATTGGTAGTTACAGCCAAAGAAGTGTGTTCTGCCTCTAAATGATTTCCAATAGGCGGCGTGTAACCTGGTGGTAAACCATACATTGGAAATGTGAATTGTGTACCCACGGCGTCATGTACTAGAGGGTGAGCATTATCATCAGCCTTTGCAGACGAAGTCTCTCCTGCAGTTTTCATGGCTTTCAACGCTTCTAAAATTTGACCGACTTGATCTTTTAGCTGACTAATATCAGCCTTTACAGTTTCACGTTCCTCTTCCCAATCTTCCATAGCTTTGGAGTTTGCTCGAGTCTTATAAGGATGTCGTGGAAGTTTCGCCGTAGTTTTTTTCTTAAACTTTATACTGTTTTTAATAACTTGGATTAGATGAAAATGAAATATGCGAAAATGCAGAAATGATGCTTGCTAAAAATAAACGGAAATCACAGGTTCTTGATATCATTACGAGAGAAATTAACATAGCCCAGTACCATTGCAAACAAACCAAACTTTACATTTAAAGAAACCGAATAAATATAAAAAGTTACTAAAATGAAAATATCAATTCCTAGCTCGGGCGATGAAAGTCTTCATCTCACCCACTAGCCATTTACAATAACTAATAAAACGAGTGACTTCTTTAGGTGGGTTGTAGAAATATGTCATCACTTCAGCGTCGGATACCATCTTGGGAACATCTTTGATAGCTTCATTAGCAAGAGCAGCTAGTTGAGAGAAATTTCCCTTCCAATGCCTCATGACTTGTTCTTGATCCTTAATATGGTTCTCCATCCATTTCATCATGGCTTGATTTCTTTCTTCTATTTTCCTCTGTTCCGCCTGTTTGGCAATGTAGTTCTCCATCTGCTTCACCAAAGCCTGTTGCTTTTCTTCCGCTTTTCCACGTTCTTGGTCTAGCTCTTCCTCGAATGACATTGCCATCCTTTTCATTTGTTGCTCTATATCCTTAATTTGAATTTGGGCTTCCCTCAGTCTTCTTAGGGCCTCTTGTCTATCTCTTCTGGTCTCTTCATAAAGGTATTTCCAATGTTCTTCGGCTTCCAATGTTGTATTCCTTTCTCTTACCCTCATGGTTAGCTCAACGTTAGCAGCTGCGAGATCCTGCTTTATTCGGAGAGTATAACCTTTTTCAATGTTTTGTTTCGTGAGAGTCTCTTCATATGCCCGCGTCATTTCTTTCCTTTCCAATGTTAAATCTACAACATCATTACGAGTATTTTGTAGCTCTTCTGTCAACTTAATATTCTGATCTTTCACTTCTTTTATTTCTATCTTCAATTGTTTTATCTTATCAGACTCTGGATTTAAAAATTGTCTTTCATCTGCTAGCTGTCCTGTGATTGACTTGAATGACAATTTAATGTCCTTTACCCTTTGTGTAATCCAATTGTGATAACTGAATTCTTGATTTATAACTCCTGCCCTTTCATCTGCTTCAAACCGCACGACGTTTCCCCAAGCTCTTCTGACCTCTCTTAGTTTTTCAATAAAACATCCATCTTCGTAATAAATGAAAAGTGGAGTGAGATAATCGGATGACGGTGCCCCTCTCATGGGATGCCCAAACTGTCTTTGAACCAAAGTAGGGTTGTAATTGATGCAATACCGAGCTCCAATGAGTGGAACGTTAGGGAAATCGCCACAATAATGTATGAAACACCTGCCCCTAAGCCAGGAAGGACGCCACTTTATCTTCCCTCCATTTAATCCTGCGAAGAAATGAGCCCATTCCTCTGCCCCAATGTCCCTGTCAATTGTCCCTTTGAACATTCGAGTAGTCAACCACTGATAGAATGCCGGCAAACAATAGATGATCTTTTGTCCCTTCCTTTCATGGCAGAAACGCATTGTCCCATAAACATCAGCGAGGATTGCAGTGACAGGATTCTCCAATCTTGTCCTATTTGCCACAAAAATATCTATTGCACCATAATCCACAAAATCCTCAACCTTAGGAAATAACATGATGTCGTATAAGGTAAGGGCCAATACGTCCATGAAGGTCTCCCACTCTTCGTTGCTAGCCAACTGATGTAAGTATTGCTCCAAATACTCTTGAGTGAGTCCTTGCACCTGGTTTCTGGTTACCAACTTGTCCCTCAACTCTTTAGGGTGTAACTTCATGATAGTAGCGATGGTGGTGATAGAGGTATGATGCTCTAAGTGTTGGTATGGGGTTGTGCCTTCTAGCGGTAAGCCCAAGATATGCTCGAACTCTTCTATAGTTGGTGCCAATTGAAAATCTGGAAATGTAAAACATCTAAGTGGAGGATCATAATATTGAGACAGGACTCTAATAGCAGGTAATTGTACATTCACTTCCATCAAACTGAGCAAATTTCCATATCTCTTCCTGAACGCTTCCCTCTTCATGGTCTTCATTTGCTTTCCTAATTTTATCAACCCTGCCAAACTCATACCAGAGACTCTAATGTGTGTTCTTCTTCTTAATAGGGTAGAATTAGTTGATTGCATAGTTTTGAGTTCCATGTTAAGTCCCAACCTTTACGATATCAAACAACCATGTGATTTCCGCCAATATTGGTAAAAAAAAGGAGTTGTTAATGCATGTGATGCATGTGCCAAATAATAATTGAAAGACAACATGCCCTTATGTTTTTAAGGTAGGTCCAATGTCTTAAGGTCTAAGCATTGTATATGCAATCTCACAGGGAAAGCTTCCTAAACCTAAAATCAAGGCCACCAGAGCTATGGTCCTTTTCACAACATTTTCCACAACAGTTGAGATGCAACTAGGTGTGAAATTACATGTGAAGAGAACAGACACTGGCTGGGATTCTCACGATAGCCAAACTGGAAGCAGTCCAAACGTGACACCGCTACGCAACTCCTCTAATTCTATGTTGCACTCAGACCCGGGTATAGGGTCCCACTCATGATATGCACAATAATAATAATAAAAAAATGAATATAAATAAATTACCAAAATAAATAAAGACAAACATATATAATAAATAAAGGGAAAATAAATAAACAAAATAAAATAAAATAAAAATAAAAATAAAGTAAAACCACATCAATTTTGCGCATTTAATTAAGAAGGCCTGATTCTCTAGCGTCCCCAATGGAGTCGCCATCTGTCGCAACCGGGATCGCGACGGGACGACGAGCCGAAGAAACAAACGGTTTTGAGAAAAGATTTTGTGGAGTCACTACCATAATTTATTATGGAAAAACTATGGAAAACCAAAAAATAAGACATGGTCTGCGAAAAGTAGATTTTAGGTTCGGGAATCGGTTACGCGTAAGGAAGGTGTTAGCACCCTATCGCGCCTGCCCAAAGGCAGTACCTTTAATTAAATGTATAAAGTTGACGTGGTTTTTTCAAGATGTTTAATTTTCCCTAAACAGTTAATATAAATAAACAAACAAGAAACCAAAAATATTTTTTTGTTTTATGAACCCGACAAGGATTGACCTTGCTCCTACGTATATCCATTTATGATGGACAATCAGGGATCACGTAGTTCTTTATCTAGAAAAAGGTTTGTGAGTTTGTTTAAAAATTATTATAAATTGATTTAGATTTTTGAAAAGCGAACCCAACAAAGATTTGGTTCAACAAGATTGACATTTTTTGGTTTTAAAGATCTTATATTTTTTTTATTTAAGAATGATGGGAAAAAGAAAGAAACCGGCCTATGGCCAACACATACTTATAAAAAAATGATTTAAGAAAAATATTATTTGTGTATAGGAAAACAAAACCTTTTTAGAAAAAAGAAAAGAAAAATAAGGGTGTAGAGGTAACATACCTTTTTAGCTTTTGATATTCCCTTAGTGCTTCCTTGCTGGTTGTCTTTTGCCAGAGTTCCTCTAGCATGAGAATTTACTTTTCTCTATACTCTCTCGTACTCTTTCTATCTTTTCTATTTCATAGTGTCTCCCTCTCCTCTCTTTTTTCATCCTTTTTTTCTATGACATAGTGCGTATTTATACACACATTGTAATATTTTGGCAATCTTCCCTAAATTGTGAATTAATTGACAATAAAACAAAATAGGGAAAGAAACAGTCTTGATTGCCAGAAAATAAAATCAAATAATATTAATTATAATTATTGTCAGAAAATTTGTTCCTTTTTAAAATCATATTTCCTCTTTAAAAGCAGCTGACGCAGCAAATTATATTGTTTATAATTATTAGCACAATATTGATTCAAATTACTACCATATTAAACTAATATTTCAAAAAATATTGTGTCTGGTATTAAAGTTATTATTTTATCCTGTTTACCCACCATTAATTATTATTATTTTATTCCTTATTTGTATTTATTTACTTACCCAGACGAAATTGGGTGTTGACAATGATAATATGTTGACATGTGTATTTATGAATGGAGAGTGTGGAATAGAGTTCCAAGGAGGAACTCCTTGTTGATTTTGTGTCAAGTACTGTACGTATGAATATAGGAACTCCGATTTAGGGGTTCATTCTTATGCTCTCAATAGTCTAGATCTCACTCAGAGAGAAAACTATGTGGTGGAGAGTAGGAAATCCTTACCGAAGATCCACAGTGGGATGGATAGAGTAGGAAGGATGTAGCTTCAGTGGTGGTATTCATATCCGAAGATCCAGTTTGGGGGACAGAGTAGGATAGAATAATTGAGCTAGCGAATAAGTGCATCCATATCCGAAGATCCAGATAGGATGTAGCTGAGTAAAGTACCACTGCAAGTGTAGAACTAGCTAACAGTTCAATATTCATACGATTATCCGGATGAGTTCAGTTTATGATGATTATGCTATGATTATTGTGTTATTGAGTAATTTAACTTGTAAGTTGGAAATTTTATTATTAATTAAATTTATGATAACATTTTATGTTGCATTAGCTCACCCTTGCTTTGTTTGATGTTTGGTTGTTATTTTGTGTTATGTATTTTGTTTGGCGATGATCATGCGGTGGATGTGAGCAGAAGTTGATGATATGTCGGTGGAGCAAGCAAGGCCGAATGGTCGAGTCTTTGATGCTAAATTTGGCTAAGTAGCTGCGAGGCCATGGAGGCTGAGCGGATGAGGCCAAATGGCCGAATGGTCGAGGCCGAATGATCGAGACATTATCGCCAAATTTGACTAAGTACTTGTGAGGCCAAAGAGGCCGAGTGGTTGAGGCCGAATGGCCAAACACCTTGGAGGCCGAATGGCCGGATCTTTGATGCCAAATTTGGCGAAGTACCTGCGAGGCCATGGAGGTCGAGCTGTTGAGGCCGAATGGCCGAACACCTTGGAGGCCGAATGGCCGAAGCTTTGATGCCAAATTTGGCTAAGTACCTGCGAGGCCACGGAGGCCGAGCGGTTGAGGCCGAAAGGCCGAACACTTGATGCCAAATTTGGCTGAGTACTTGTGAGGCCGAAAGGCCGAGAAGTTGAGGCCGAATGACCGAGCAATTGAGGCTAAAGGGCCGAATACCTGTTGCCAAATTTGGCTAAGTATATGGGAGGCTGAAAGGCCAGGCAGTTGAGGCCGAAGGGCCGAATACCTGATGCCAAATTTGGCTAAGTACTTGTGAGACTGAATGGCCGAGCAGTTGAGGCCGAATGGCCGAGCAATTGAGGCCGAATGGCCGAGCAATTGAGGTCGAAGGGCCAAATACCTGTTGCCAAATTTGGCTAAGTACCTGTGAGGCCGAGAGGCTGAGCAGTTGAGGCCGAATGACTGAGCAATTGAGGTCGAAGGGCCGAATACCTGTGAGGCCGAATGGCCGAGCAGTTGAGGCCGAATGGCCGAGCAGTTGAGGTTGAATGGCCGAGCAGTTGAGGTCGAAGGGCCGAATACTTGTTTCCAAATTTGGCTAAGTACTTGTGCGGCTGAAAGGCGGGACAATTGAGGCCGAGCGGATGAGGTCGAAAGGTTGTGTTGATGTCCTTTTGAAGCATCACTCACTGGTTCCTTATGACTACAATGGGGAAGACTAGCTCGATCCCACAGTGAACGCCAAAATGTTTCGGGTGTATTAAAGTTTAAAAATTATAAATATATTTAATATAAAAAATAGAAAATAGAAAGAAAAAATGAGAGAAAGATGAGATTGAAGAAAAAGTGAGCAAATCGAGATTTGAAATGTCCACGCAAGATGAAGAGTATTGATACAAAGAAAGACATTGGTCTTTGAAGGGAAACTTTGATTGACATGATGAAGTTGAAAGAAAGTAGAAGTTGGGAAAAAACAAAGTAAGATAACTTACGGGGTGTTTCGTGAGAGCTGCACCTGTCTTGTTGGTGGGCCCAATAATCACGGCCCGAACAAAGACGATTCCAGAAGTTAAGGCTAAAAGTGCTTTTTATTACTTTTTTTCACTCTCCCAAACATCATACCTTCTTCACAAAGATATCACTTTAATAATACAGAGAACTCATAACTTGATCATTCATATAATAATTCACGGCTCTTTCCTCAAACAATTATCAACATCAATCAGACCAGACCGAATCTATTTTAATCTAAAACTTTTATCTAATAATCAGTTGTAATATTATTAAGAGATGAATTTCTAATATAATATTAAGAGATGAACTTTGTTGTAGGATGATCCGTTTTCAAAATGGTTATCTTAGAATGAGTTTTTGTAACATCACTTCTAATAAAAAAATTTAAATCAATAAATTTGTAAGTTTTTTTTTAATACAGTGTTCAACTTTGTTGACTTTGCTTAATTTTACTTAATATGTGATTTAGATTTCCATAACAATAATTAATGTGATAAATAAAAGACAGAAATATGAAGTAATATATATATATATATATATATATATATATATTGTTGTTTCCGTTTGTGGATATTGATAAATTTGCCATTAGAAACCAATTCAACAACAATTTTCTTATTTAATATAATATACTTTTGGACAAAACATGCATTAATGAATACTTAACATTTACCACGAACACATGTCACTGTCCAAATCATTGCTGGAAACTTTGTCTTAAAGTGGTCACCATTATATCTATAATCTCGTTTAATTCCACTTTTTCTTATGTTATTAGAACAACCATTTAAGCTTGTTCTCTTTCCTTGGCAATGACTAACAAGGACAACAAGAGATCAATATGTGAGACATCAGTGTTGGTGGTTGCAAACATCATAAGATTATCGTCTCTTGGTCTTGTTCACTTGAATAGATTTGGAAGAGAGTAATTGAGGGGAATTGAAGATAAATTTTTTTGTTGTTTATTTGAGTGAATTTGGAAATAAATGAGAATGAATTTGAAAGTAAATTTTTTTAATCTATCAGGACAATCAAATCTTACACTAATTCTCACAAACTTTACTTTCAAATTCATTCTCACTTACTTCCAAATTCACTCAAATAAACAACAACAAAAATTATCTTCAAATCCTTTCAAATCCTCTCAATTACTCTTCCCCAAATTCACTCAAGTAAACAGAGCTTAGATTTTCTCGGCAGAATTTCAGAAAAGAGGTTGGCAACGAATCTTCAATTTCGAAAATTTACAAAAGCGAAAGAACACAAGAGATGGACAGAACAAAAGGGCATCGTTCCTACCTCATCAAACCACCAAAGGAGGACCCAACAACCTATGTTAATCGAGTATTGTTGACATCAACGCTGAGAACTATATCAACCACGTTCGTTGCAAGATTAGGGACACTGCTAATATTCAACATTGAAACACTGCTAATAGTATAGTCAAGAAACTTTTACCATTTTACTGATTTATTGTGTAAATAAAGCTATATCAACTACCTAGTTTCACAAGCTTTTCATGCACAAAAGATCACTGAAGTATTAGGTTTAATTTCACTTATCTTCCTTAAAATCACTTCATTATGTAGTATATATTCATTTTATATTGGAATAATCAAGGAATTACTTTATGTAGTGCAAAACAATGTTTACAAACATTTATTTAAATTTTATAATTATATATATATATATATATATATATAATAAATTGAAAAGGAGATTGAATTTTATTTTTCCATGCAAATATAAAGCGTAAAAAGTGTATTTTACTATTTGAAATTCGATTTAGAAATGACATAGTAATCTTTGAACGAAAGTAATATAACATCGATCAAGTATAATTAAGCATGAAAGTAGATCGTGTTTATTATAATCATGAAATAAAAAAAAAATACATAACTCTAAAAAAAATAAAAATAAACAACATACAGAACCACAGTACTAACCCATATTATGCATTAGTTCTTGAATCATGCCTTTATGTGCATGAATATGTTACAGAGCATTACGAAAGTTTTGGGATATCATATTTAAACATTATTAAAGTCGTTACATACTTTGTTGCAGTCCCTGATATTGATTATAATGGTTATCCAAACACGAAAGAGTGAATATATTAATCTATAAAATAATAAGTATTGAAGTTAATTATCAAATGTTATTTTTCATTCCCATTTAAGTGTAGTAGTTACTTTTTGGAATATATAATTATTTTATAAATAATTTCATTTGTTCCTTACATAAAAATATTGTTTATAGTGTAAAATATGTTATCATTGTAGTGAAAGATCTTAATTTACTTATCGAATTCGTTTCACCATCACGAACATGCAGTTTTGAGGGGCGATTTTTGAAACGGTCAATGTGTTATAACGTTGATGCAAACCGTACTATGCTAAAACATGATAAGAACTTAACCATACACATCTGGAGTTAATGGTGAAATACTCTCCAATTTATCTAAGAAATACCACATTCTATGTTTCTAGATATCATGGGCAGCTACATAAATAATGTTATATCAAATTTGTATTCCCCCAAATTGCAGTCACCGGGTGAAATGCTCACAGGTCCTTGCAACTTCTTAGAAGAAAGTGAGTATCCGTTATGCTATTCAATTTATGTCAAGAATATCAACCTAAATGAATGTTGAAAATGGCCATGCCTATCTCAGTCCATCAGTCCGGAAGATAACCTTGTGAGAAAATATGACAAAGAAGATAGCAAGTATCATCAGTGTTCTTCCACCAAAAAGCTGAAGCTGACAGCACTGTTTGCAGACAAGAGTAAGAAAATGTAAAAAATTACCTTGAATATTCAGCATTGTAGCCTAGTATGGAACCTTTACCACTATCTATAGCTTATCTATTTACCAAAAATGTAGAATTCACTTTTTTAAGAGTCTATATTAGATCTTCTTAGTACATGGCAACTCCGACACTTGGAGCCTTGCCCAGAACAGACTCGACATCTCCATGAAATAAGCTGAATCCGTTTGCCACAGCAAAACCAGCATGCATTCCATTTACTGCTGCACTAATGATCCCACCAGCACAGCCTGCTCCTTCACCAACTGGATACAGTCCTTTTACTGAAGTGCTCTCATAAGAGTCAATATCGCGTGGAATTTGGATGGGTGAACTAGTCCTAGTCTGGTGGGACCAAACCATTGTTTAGCACAAATAAATAGCAGTTATGAAGAAAAATCAAAAGAATCACTTGCTTTGTGAGGAAGTTTTAATCAACATCTTCATACTGAACCAGTAGGCAGGATCAGGGGAATAATTTGCAGAATTTTGGTAAATCATGCATACATTGAGATGTATTGATATATCACATCACTAGTAAAAAATTGGGTTTTTACAGCGCACATTATGCCACGGTTCACTGGAAATCGCAGCATAATGGTGCGCGGTGGCAGTTTTGTAAATAAATCGAACACATCTGCCGCGGTTCCGCTCTGAACCGCGGCATATACTCCAGTCAACCATCCCCTTTGACGCCACGTCTGAATAAAAAATTAAATAACAGAGTATATGCCGCGGTTTTCTGAGCAACCGCGGCATATGCCCCTGCCAATTTATTGCAGGGGCTGACTGAGTCAGAGAATTTCAAAAGTTACAAGGGTATATGCCGCGGTTCCTCTGAGGAACCGCGGCATATACCGCAGTAACTTCTCAACTTCTCTGCCAGTCAGAGAATTTCAGAAGTTACAGGGGTATATGCCGCGGTTCCTCAGAGCAACCGCGGCATATACCCCTTTCATCTACTGAAATTCCCAAAAGGCAGTTGGGGAGACAGTTGTGTTTAGCACGTTACAGGGGTATAGGCCGCGGTTCTACGAGCAACCGCGACCTATTCTCCTACCTGAAATAAATTTAAAATGAATTTGAAATATTTCGAGGCATATACCGCGGTTGCCCGTTGAACCGCTGCATATAGTTTGAAAATAATTTCAAAAATGCCATTTAGGTTAATTTTTTTAATCAGTATATGCCGCGGTTGGTTGTGAAACCGCGGCATATACCCATATTATACCGCGGTTAAGTAGTGAACCGCGGTAGATTCCCCAGTTCAGAGTTAAAAAATAAAACTTGGAACAGTGAGATCGTCTTCTTCGCGTCGCCTCCTCTCTGTTTCGCGTTTTCTTCCACCACCCATCATCTCCGATACCTCTTTTTCACCGTTTAAACTCAAAATTGTTCGGTCATTTCTCATTTTTGACGATAAGAAACACTTTTAACCGATCAAAATCGTTTTTGACGGTAGTTACCTCTCCGCTGCCATTTCGTTTTTTTTGCACCAAGCTTTTTCGCCGCCCCTGTTCCAGGTATTTATGCCCTTTTGCATTCTTAACATGATTTCTTCATTAGTTTTTGCATAATAACAATTGCTATAGTTTTGGTAATGTATGAAATTACTATAGTTTTGGTAATGTATGGTATAGTTTTTGCTAAAATTTTGGTAATGCATGAAATTGCTATACTTTTGGTAATGTATGGTATGATTTTTGCTATAGTTTTGGTAATGTATGGTATGGTTTTTGCTATGGTTTTTGCTATAGTTTTGGTAATGTGTGTTGTAGTTCTTGTATTATTTATAAACCTTAAAATATTATTCACTAAGTTTCAATGATATGTATGAAATTGCAAGTTTGATTTTTAGTAGCTTATCTTTTTATGTAATATTTAGGAATATGGATCGAAATTGGATTACATAAGTCTTGAAATAAAATTTAATGTTGTTATTTATTTTGACAGATATATGGCTGATCATCCACATTCTTCAGGGGATGAGGCTCCCCCAACCAAAATCACTAGAGGACCCACTAGGATGAAACAACTATTGATCAGGAAAAATAGTGGTGAAAGAACTCCGGTGAATGTGAATGTCACCACGGGTGTGGCAACTGGCCCCCATGCAGATGACTTCCGATCATACCTTGGAGTAGTGGCACGTGATAAGATTAGCATTCTCATTCCATCTTTTGATCATGTGTCCGAGGTTGATCGGAACATTATTTGGAAAGATATATTGGTAAGTTAGTTAATAGCATTTGAATTAAAATTTGTTTATATTGATAATTTTGTACTAATACAACTTTATTATGTTTTTTTCAGATGACATTTGACATTCCAAATGTCACATCACTTAGAAATAAGTGTTTGTCAACTGTTGCAGAAAATTTCAGAAACTTTAAAAGCAAGTTGACATCAAGATACATCTTTGAACACCTTAAACATAAAAGTCCATGTAGTGCATATAAGTCCATTGATGAGGAGACTTGGCGGCTTTTTAAAGAGAGTCGGATGTCAGAGGAATGGCAGGTTAGTGTAGTTCATATTATTCAATTCCTCATTAACAAATATATATACAATACGTGTATCGACACATATCTGATACACCCTACGTTTATTCTGAAAATAATAGGATATGATACATGATATATGTATATTGAAAAACATACAAAAATTCTTAAAAGCATGATAAATATATAATTGTTATTGATTCAATCCAAATTGAAATCATAAGTATTAAACATTGTCAAAATAAAAAAATTATAAATTATTATCATCACACAAGTAATATTACTTTATAGATTAGAAATTTCTTTGATAAGTATTGGAAAAGTATCCTAAAGTATCGATACATCACATAGATCAGACCCAACCATAAAGGATAGCATGTTTTTATACCTCTACACCATGAAGGAGAGCCTCATTGCAGATAAATCCTGGTAACTGAAAAGTTAAGTTTGAATTAATAAATTATTCTTATTAATTTTTTTTAAATTTATGAATATAGAAAGGACATGAGAAACTGCAAACCTCCTTGTTGTTACCAATAAGGAGTATTGGTAAATCTTGAAGAAATTTGTTTTGATGATGCTATAAGAAGTTTTAGTTGAAGAAGATATTAGAATTAGTTAAAAGCAATTTGTAGAAATTAAATGTAGTAGGAAATTCTTGTAAACCTTGTAAACTTGCATTTTTAACTGCAATAATCGATTATGATTAAACAATAATCGATTATCACAAGTCATACTTGAATAATCGATTATCACTTCATATAATCGATTATCACATTTTTGAAAACCTGTAACGGACTTGAATAATCGATTATCACTTACAATAATCGATTATTCATGGCAGTTGGGAGCTGATCTTTGGCACTCAGTGTACTTGGCTATATATTTTGTTTTGGAGAAATTAGAACAGAACGTTGTTGAACAGAAGCTCTTGCAGAATACTGTTTGTCAGAGGAAGTTCTCAGAAGCTATAGTTCAAGTTCCCTTGCTTGGTCTCGTGAACAGGAGAGGCTCGCGTACAAGTGGCAGTAGGGGAATGGACGCTCGTCCTACGAGGGAAGGGA
>JAHCHA010011548.1:0-22863 GCA_027742795.1 Vigna hirtella | reverse complement strand
ACAAGTACAACACTCTTTAGAGGAAACCCCAAAACAGTACTCTTGCATAGAAGCAAGTTCAACAGGATCTACAAAATGTCAAATTGGGTACAGAGACATCTCTTAGAGTTAGAATAGGTAGAGAATCTAGAGGGGAAATCCATTGATTTCATGCAACTAGAAAATTGCATGCCCTAGGTTCAAAGGAAAGGGAGGAACAGAGAAAGATAACTTACCCGTCCAAAGCAGAATTTTAATCGGATGAATGGGAAGCTCTCAACTCCGTGAACGAAAGCACACTACCTATTTGAAAAGTAGAGAGAAGTCAGAGCAAGAAGAGGAAAAATGGAACTGAGTTTAGAGAGAGAAAGAGTAACTGGAAAATGAACTCAAAGTTGGAAGGTGAGGCCTCTTCTGAGGTCCTAGTGCCCTTAGCTTCTTGGGCCAGGCTGTAGGGCCCAATGGTATTTCATTTTTCAGGCTCTTACATTCTCCCACACATCAAAAATTTTCGACCTCGAAAATTAGACTTACCAATGAATAGTTGAGGATATGACTCTCGCATCTCTTCCTCAAGCTCCCAAGTAGAGTCACCCGTTCTACCATCCCAGATGACTTTGACCACACTAACGGTTTTGCCTCTAAGCCACTTGTTCTGGCTCCCCTCAATTCTGACTGGTTGTACCTCCATGGATAGATCTTCTCTGACACTGACATCTTCAGCTTCTAGTACATGAGACGGATTCGGTACATATTTCCTAAGCTGTGAGACGTGAAAAACTGGATGAAGGTTAGCCAGCCGGGGTGGCATGGCTATCTCATAAGCTACCGGTCCTATGCGCCGTAAAATCTGGTAAGGACCAAGATACCTAGGAGATAGTTTCCTAGCACGAATGGCTCTTCCTACACTAGTAGTAGGACTCACTCGGAGGAACACATGATGCCCAACGGCAAACTCCAACGACCTGCGTCTCCGATCAGCATAGGACTTCTGCCTATTCTGAGATGCATGCATCCTCTCCTGTATAAGCTTCACCTTCTCTGTGGTCTGCTGAACTAGTTCTGGTCCCGTCAACACTGCCTCTCCATCCTGAAACCAACAAAGAGGTGTTCTGCAGTGCCTCCCATATAATGCTTCAAACGGTGCCATGCCGATACTGGTCTGGTAGTTGTTGTTGTAAGTGAACTCAACTAGTGGCAACACCTCATCCCAAGCACCCAAGTGATCCAAGACACACGTCCTCAGCAAGTCTTCTAGTGACTGGATCGTCCTTTCTGACTGACCATCTGTCTGGGGATGGTAAACTGAGCTCATTTGCAATCTGTTGCCCATCTCGCTCTGAAGCGTCTACCAGAATCTCGAAGTAAAGCGAGGATCTCTGTCCGATATGATGCTAGAAGGAATGTCATGTAGTCTCACGATCTCATTGACATACAGTTGTGCCAACTTCACCATAGACATCCTTAAATGGATTTCCAAGAAATGAGCACTCTTGGTCAACCTGTCTATAATTACCCAAATAGCATCATGACCTCTAACCGTGCGCGGTAAATGGGTAACGAAGTCCATGGCTATGCTATCCCATTTCCACTCCGGAATCTCCAACTGTTGCAATAAGCCTCCCGGTCTCTAATGCTCCACCTTAGCCTTTTGACAAGTTAGACAAGAGGTAACAAACTGGGCTACATCGTTCTTCATACCCGACCACCAGAAGGACTTCTTAAGGTCTTGGTACATCTTAGTCATGCCTGGATGCATGCTAAAACGACTTTGGTGTCCTTCTTCTAGTATTAATCTCTTTAATTCCCCATCATTAGGAACACACGTCCGACCTCTGAACCTCAAGAGACCATCCTTCCCTGTAGTGAAGTCTTTTCCTTTATCAGTGCCAATTAAAGCTATTGTCTTCTGAAGCTCGATATTAGATAACTGACCCTCTTTAATACGCTCAATCATACTACTGGACACCACCAATCTACTGCATCTTATGCCGTCAGGCTCTAATTCAACCTGTAATTTCAAATCTCTGAGCTCCTCCACTAACTCCAACTCTCTAATCATTAACGAAGCCATGTGCACCGTCTTTCTGCTCAAAGCGTCAGCTACTACATTAGCTTTCCCAGGATGGTATAAAAGATCAAAGTCATAATCCTTAAGGAACTCCATCCATCTCCTTTGCCTCATATTCAGCTCTTTCTGATCAAAGAGGTATTTTAAACTCTTGTGATCACTGTAGACTTGAAATTGTGCCACATACAAGTAGTGCCTCCAAATCTTCAAAGCGAAGACCACAGCAGCTAGCTCTAAGTCATGAGTGGGATAATTTTTCTCATGCACTTTGAGTTGTCTTGAGGCATACGCAACCACTCTCTTCTCTTGCATCAGCACACATCCTAATCCTTGATAAGAAGCATCACAGAAAACCTCAAAGGGTTTTCCTATGTTAGGAATCACTAAGACTGGAGCGCTAGTCAACTTTTGCTTTAGTTCTTGAAAGCTGACTTCACACTTGTCAGTCCAAACAAAAGGCTTATCTTTTCTGGTTAATTGTGTCAACGACAATACTATTCTGGCAAAGTTTTCGATAAAGCAGCGATAGTAGCCCACCAAACCCACAAAACTCCTTACCTTCGTAACAGTCTTTGGCCTTTCCCACTGAAGTACAGCTTGTACCTTAGCTGGATCCATAGCGATTCCACTAGCTGAAATGACTTGCCCCAGAAATTGAACCTCTTTCATCCAGAACTCACACTTAGACAGTTTGGCATAAAGCTTTCTTTCTCTCAATACCCCAAGCACTGTTCTAAGGTGATCTCCGTGTTCTTCCCGAGTCTTAGAGTAAACTAGTATGTCGTCTATGAAGACAACTACGAATTTATCTAAGAACAGTCTGAAGATCCTATTCATGTAATCCATAAAGATGGCTGGAGCATTAGTCACACCAAAAGGCATGACCACATACTCATAGTGGCCATATCTGGATCTGAAAGTCGTCTTCTGTACATCATCGGCTTTTACCAAAATCTGATGGTAGCCCGACCTCAGATCGATCTTAGAGAATACAGTAGCTCCGTGTAGTTGATCCATCAAATCATCTATCCTCGGCAATGGATACTTATTCTTGATTGTCAACTTATTAAGTTGTCTGTAGTCCACACACAGTCTAGAACTGCCATCCTTCTTCTTCACTAGCAGTACTGGTGCACCCCACGGTGAAACACTTGGCCTGATAAATTGCTTCTCTAGTAGCTCTTCAATCTACTTCTTCAATTCAGCCAATTCAGCCGGAGCCATCCGATACGGAGCTATAGACACCGGTCCTGCACCTGACACTAGGTCTATAGAGAACTCGACCTCTCAAAGGGGAGGTAAACCCGGAACTTCCTCAAGGAATACATCTATGAAGTCGTTCACAACCAGAAGGTCGACACTCTGGTTCCCATGCGTTGAAGAGTTGGAACCAAGGGTCCCTTCCATGTGAAACATGATTAAGAAACAACTAGCACCCTCAAATATGTCTTGCCTCAACACACCGAGTGATAACGACAGGTCTTCACCTTCATCGGGAAATATTAACTTTTTCCCACCGCAGTCTAAGAGAATACGATTGGCGGCTAACCAATCCATTCCCAGGATTACCTCTAGCCCTTGCAGAGGTAGACAAATAAGGTTCACTTTGAACCTGCGCCCCTCGACCTCGATAGGACATTTAGGACACACATTAAATGTCTTAACTAACCCCGCTGCTGGTGTAGATACCACCAGGTCGCACAAAAGCTCTCTAACCACTAAACCCAGCCTCTCCACACAAGCCTCTAACATAAAGGAATGCGTCGCCCCCGAATCAAACAGTGCCACACAAGAAACTCCAGATAATAAGCAACTGCTAACAATGAGATTACCTACGCTGGCTGTCTCAGCTCCGGTCAATGCATACACTCTCCCAGCCGCCTGTGGTCGGTTACCACCCCTCTGAATGGACCTCCCAGCCTGGTGTGACTGGGATCCTGCTCTCCTGGTCGTAGGACAGTCTCGAGCATAATGGTCGTCCCGTCTACAGATATTGCACCTCTTGAACCCTGTCAACTGAGGGCAAACAGCCTGAAGGTGTGGCCCCCCACACACAAAGCATCTCACGGGACTAACAAAACTAGATTGTCCCGATGACTGGGAGGAAGAACCCCTGGACCCAGAAGAAGTAGGTCTAGAGAAAGGAGTCCTCCTAGAACTAGAGCCACCTCGAGATACTGCTGGCCCTCCAACCTCAGTGGTTGGATCTACTGACTCTGAGACCCCTCTGCTTCTTTCTTAGTCTTTTCCATGTCACGAGCCATCTCCACCAAAGCAGGAAACTCTCTGATGCGTAACCCCTTCACCAGTAGCTTGATATCACCTCTCAAGTCGTTCTCAAATTTCCTGCATTGCCACACCTCATCTACCGCCATAGTGTTGAAGCGGAGCAGATGTTTGAAACGATCAACATATTCTGACACCGTTTTGTTTCCTTGTACCAGCTCCAGGAATTCCACTTCTTTGGCAAATCTGACACTGTCAGGGAAGTACTCAGTGTAGAACTTGACCCTAAACAGCTCCCAAGTAATAGGAGTCTCACTCCTTTCCAGTATCATCCTCATGCTGCTCCACCAGTGGCCAGCTTCCCCGGTCAATAGATACTGAGTGTAGGCCAGCTTCCTCTCATCAGGACACCCCTTAGCCTCATAGATTCTCTCCATGTCCCTAAACCAATGATCAGCTTCGTCAGGGCTGCATTTTCCAGTGAATCGGGCCGGATGATGTTGGAGAAAGCTCTCCAGACTCCACTCTTGGACAGGAATAGCGGAGGAAGAAGCACCTGGAGTGGTCCTGCCACTAGTCAGTACTTCCATGAGTTGCCTTTGAGTGTTCAGTTATAACACCCAATACAATAAAAGTCATAAAACAGTTTCACAAGAGCACACCAGTTCAACATTCACAAGAGCACCCAATACAACAAAAATAATTAGCTCCCCTTACCTTAGTGGTTACAAGTACAACACTCTTTAGAGGAAACCCCAAAACAGTACTCTTGCACAGAAGCAAGTTCAACAGGATCTACAAAATGTCAAATTGGGTACAAAGACATCTCTTAGAGTTAGAATAGGTAGAGAATCTAGAGGGGAAATCCATTGATTTCATGCAACTAGAAAATTGCATGCCCTAGGTTCAAAGGAAAGGGAGGAACAGAGAAAGATAACTTACCCGTCCAAAGCAGAATTTTAATCGGATGAATGGGAAGCTCTCAACTCCGTGAACGAAAGCACACTACCTATTTGAAAAGTAGAGAGAAGTCAGAGCAAGAAGAGGAAAAATGGAACTGAGTTTAGAGAGAGAAAGAGTAACTGAAAAATGAACTCAGAGCTGGAAGGTGAGGCCTCTTCTGAGGTCCTAGTGCCCTTAGCTTCTTGGGCCAGGCTGTAGGGCCCAATGGTATTTCATTTTTCAGGCTCTTACAATAAATATTTATAATAAATTTATTTATATAAATTATAGAAAGCAGATATTCAAATCAAATAGAAAGGGTTATAACACATGATGCTATATATAATAAAAAGTATATTATTTGGGATATTATAATTTATGTCTTGTTTTCTAATTTATATTAAGTATGTGTAAAAAAGAGATAGAATATAAAAATTACATAAATAGAATTAAGATGAAGATTGTTCTAAAATGTTCATATCATAAACTTCTATATATACAAGATGAAACGAAAGATACATACATGAAAAACACACAACCACAAATCATAGTTAATAAAAATGTTTTTCAAATTTTGAAGTTTATATTTTATCTGTGTTAATATTTATAAATATGTTTATATTCTTCACTCATAAAAACTTTAATAATTCATCCTCTCTACAAAAGTTTTTTCTTTAAATTTCATCCTTGTTTATTTATAATTATAATTGATAACAAAAGAAATAAAAGTTTCAAATTTCAAAAAAGAAGAAAAAAAACTTAAGCACACTTTCTCGGAAAACTTCCCAGAAGGTCACCCATCCCAAATTACTCTAGGCTAAGCACGCTTAACCATGGAGTTCTACCGAAAAGCAAATGCATTTTGGTGATATGAGTAGTCAAATCAATTCCTTTAACCTATCCTTCAACTGTATAGTCCCATACCTACACAGTCTCCAGATCCCTCTCATTCCGGTGTATGTTCGATTCATCCATGTGTCCCTTCCACTCGAAGCCTGCTAGGAGCCGCTCCTTGTCTGTGCCCCCTGCATCATGCCTCTTGCACCGGCGTCACTCCCCGCCCTCGTCTCAGTGCCCGGGTGTCACATGTAACACGCAGGTCAATCCGACTCACCATGAGTTTGAGTCAAGTTAGGTTTGAAAAAAATTTAATTTTTTTATGTGGGTTAGTTTTCAACCCGCCACACCGGGTTGAACCCGTGGTGAGCCGGGTTGGCTGACCAACCCACTTAATTTAATTATTTATCATTTTGTGCTTCAATATTATTAGTTAACATATTTTTATTATATTGTAGATGGTAATAAAGAAGATGCTTCAGGAGAGAAAATTATTATACATTTATTTATTCAAAAGACTCTAATATTATAAATGAACAAGTGATAAAAAAATTATCAATATTAAAAACTTATTTGTTCGCCTTTTGTACATGTTTTTGGATTACAATTCGATTGTTTGATACTTTTTTTTCTTTGGAGTTTAATATCATTTTAAGGTGATGTTTATTTAGATTTAAATTAAATAAATTGTAATTTTTTATTTTTAAAAAACTTATAATTAATAAGTGAGTCAGGTTTGGTGGGCTCACTAGATTACTAACCCGTGGTGAACTGGGTCGGGTCAAGCCAGATTACCCGTTTTGATAACTCTAATTTTATGTATTTTTAAAATTTTTATTGTATATTTATTTTTATTTAAATATAATCTCCATTAAAGTAAATTCTTTTAAGAGTTTCTTAAAAAATATTAAATTAATATAAATACAATATGGTCTCATTTTATAATCATATGGAAATATACACTTATATATATATATATATATATATATATATAAATTTTCCTTTGTTTCTTTCTTAAAAAACAAAACACAGTCAATGAAAGATGGAGATTATTAATTGACAAAACCAAAGAATAACTTTTGTCAATAACATGATCTGAATAAAAAAGAGTTTTATCTATGCTTGTGTCACTATGGATATAAAGTATATACATATGATTTAAATTTATGTAGCTTGTCACATAATGCAATTCTTCAGATTTGTTCCAAACTAATAATATAATTTCCTTAATTAAATAAATATTAATAATATAATTCCCTCAAAAAGAGCACATGCAGAGAGGAAAATTGCAGAATGAAGAGCAGCTGCAGTGAAAGAAACAAAAGTAGCACAGAACAAATTCTAAATCTGAAGATTCTGATTCAGAACACATTATTTGCACCTCTTCTGAAATAGAATGATTACAATTGAACTCAAATGAATTGCAAAATTGAAACCATTTTTTTATGACAAGACACAACACAACTACTGTTATCTGAATCTCATTCTTAATGTTTTGGAGCAACAAGGTATTCTCCTAGGAATAACAGAAAATCCCATTTGTTGGTGGCTGAGATTGAAGACATCTGTGGCAGAATTGTTGAAAAGATTGGTGACATCAGTAAGAGGTAACCTCTTAAGCCTTAGTGTACTGCGTTTCTTGTTCTTGAAAGATATGGACATCATGTGAGGAATTGTGATCTTACCCTTATCCTTGTTGACATTACTGTTACAAAATGGAGGAACATTTTCCTCGTTTCCATGGTTGGAGATGTTGGTGGCAGTGTAAAAAATCTCCATTTGTAACAAATCAGAATAACACAAAAAGGTTGTTGTTTAGGAGCAGAGACAAAGAAGAGGTAGGGTGAATGGTTGTGGGTTGTGGGGTATATATTCATTGTTGAATGAAACTAAGAAGAGGGAGAAAGTGAAAATTTTGAGAATTTTGGTTTTGAGGTATGAAAGCTGCGAAATTTGTAGATGGCGCTTTGTGTAATGTTGTGAATTCAGGGTAGAGGGAAAAGATAAATGTCCGGGCGCGTAGAAGAATCAGAATTCTGAATTAGCAATAAAATTTCAGGCCAAAAGCCCAAATTTAAAACTGGGTCTCAGCTTCTATTCTTTTACTAGTGTTTTCTTTTCAACAATTATTGTATTTCTAGAATTAAATTTTGGTATAACTCATTAACATTTATTAGTAACAAAACATATTAACATTTAGAGTAAATATTAATACTCTTAAAGTGTGTTTAATCCATTTTAATTTGACGACACGGAGAAAAATTGGCTCAATTCTATTCTTTAAATGTTGAAAATAAAATAAAAGAGGTTCAACATTTTTTTTCTTAATCTTTCAAGAAGCAAAATCTATGTGATCCCTTAATTTGTATTTTTACACGGCTAGCTGGACACTCTCAACTTCTTGATCAGGTTACTCAAAATGCTTATTTGTCTGACGTAAACAATGTTTCAATCATCTTCAATCACTTGGATATTATCTTTAGAAGACACTCTTATCTTTAAGTCAAGTAACCGAGCACAAAAATATTAAATGTAATAATCAATGTAATTAACTACTTTACTTGGACATATTATTTCTACGGTTTGAAATGAACTTTTATTTAAAAGACTAATTATGATCCAATTGTGTTTTAATACAACTATTTAATTGATTTGCATTAACCTGCTTTTAGACAAGTTAATTGCACCATATATATACCGATAGGTCATACTCGATGTCAACGATCGTCCTAATTGATCGACCTATAAGTGAGTCCACGTCCTTGGATGTTGGACCAGTCAATACTATATAATTTATATATCATATAAGCATCGTAGTTTTGGAGGAATATATAATTTTGTACTATTTTAGGTATTCCATTTTATTTTATTTTATTTTTTCATTAAGTGTAATTTTTCATCCTTTATCTTTTAGTATTAGCTTGTTCTAATATTGGTTTTACAATGTCAAAATGATTCTATAAAACAACTTTTTTTATCACTTAATGTCTTTGGTCTTATTTTCAAACTTGTAGTCTTTAATGATATTTTATCTTCACTTGTAGTCTTTAATGATATTTTAGGTGGAATACTTGCAAAGATACTACGATGTTCAAGTTAGGATTTAGGAGATAATAAGTTCTATAAATGTACTATAAATGGAAAGAAATAACATTTCACCTTGGGATGCACACCTATTTATACTATTCCCAATGGACTTTTACCTGATTATTAGGAAAGGTCGAACCATTCTATAATAATGGTTTTAACGTTGTTCAAGCATAATATTATTTGGTTGTGTTATTATTTTGTAACTCTAAGAGTCAATGTTGGGTCATTGTTGGTTTGGTAAAAAATAGTTCATATTACATGTGTTGTTTAGACCATATCATCCATGGTTTATCTCTACAACCTCAATTTACAAATACATTAAGTTATATGAATCTCAAAATGGTTTATGTTACACAGAACAAGTTGAGTTCTACCCAAAAGACAATTGTACTATGAAAAGGCATTGACATAAAGACAAAGAATCTACTTTCAAGCCCCAACAATATTTTATAAGATGCCTAAAAATAAAAGTCTTGTCATGCAAAAATGACTATTGAATCTAAGACATTCCTAGTTAATATATTCTTCTACATGCAAAGCATTTGTAAGGCTTCTTAATGCAAGATCAATATATAATATATCTGATGATACAAAGAATAACCTTTCTTCGTTAAGCCATCACTTCATGAAGAATTCTTCCTTCTTGTACGGATGTTTATAGACTATTTCCTTACTATTGTTGAGACCACATTAGTCATGGTTTATCTCAACAACCTCAGTGTACAAATACATTAAGTTCTATGAATCTCAAAATGATAATTTATGTTTTTAAAAATTATAATTTCAGTCCTTTTTAAAAGAAACCACTAAATAAGTTCTTTAAATGGTTTGTGTTTCTCAAAGTATAGGTTGAAACTTATACTAGTTGATGATATCTCTAGATTTACCTATACCTTCTTTATCTCATTAAAAAATGAAACCTTTAAAGTTTTCAAAAAGTTTACAACTGTCATTCAAAATGAAAAAGACTTAAGATCTAAATAAATTTGAAGTGACCATGGAGGTGAGTTTCAAAATGAAATCTTTGAAACCTTTTGTGAAAAACATGTCATTTCTCAGAACTTCTCAACTCACCAAAGTATTTTTGCCATATATAGTAAGCTCTACATGTTATGTAGTTAATCAAACCCTCATAAGACCCATTTTGAAACTCAAACCCTATGAGCTCTTCAAGGGAAGAAAACCTAGTATATCACGCTTAAAAGTTCTTGGTTGCAAATGTTTTGTATAAAATAATGGTAAATCTAATCTTGGAAAGTTTGGCTCTAAGGTTAATGAAGGAATTTTCTTAGGCTACTCATTGACTAACACACCTTATAGAGTTATAGCAAACGAACATTACCTGTATAAGAGTTTGTTTATGTTGCCTTTGATGAGTATATAGATAGAAAGACTACCATATCTACTCTAAGAACTAGAATAGATCGTGATGCAACAAGTGCAGATGAAATAAAAGAATTTGAAGAAACACAACAGGAACAAAAATCTCCTGATACAGAAAAAAGTTGCTCAAGTAACCAAGTTATAGATTGAATTGTCCTAAAAGATGTATCACTAGAACATGTCACAGGAGATTTGTCCAATGAGGTCTCAACCAGGAAACAACTAAGTCAATTCTACCTTGTTGATAGGGGGAGCTATGTAAAAGATAAACCCAAACCCTTGTGTGTTTTTTACGATGGCAATAATAGAAATGTTTATTAAGTTACTTGCACAACAACAAAAATGTTTTAATATGCAAAGCTGCATTTACATGTGTGTTTGTACTTGAAGTATTTGGTTTGCATACTTATTGTGGTTATACATGATTTTATATTTGTGGTATGCATATTCATAGTTTTGAATGATGAAACTATTTTCACAAATCATATCTGTATGAGTTAATCGATTACAGTGTTTATGTAATCAGTTAGATTCATCACATATCAGCAAATGTTTAACTATGTCAAACTGCAAGTTTTAACCGATTACATTATATGTATAATTGATTAAAACCCGTGCCTTTACTTACACCTAGTTGCTGAGTGCAGTGATGTGTTTTCAGATGAAAAAGTTTTCAAATTTGCTTAAGTGTCATACTTAACCGATTACACAGTTTTCTTAATCAGTTAAATATCATGCACACTGAAAACTATTTTCATGATATGTCTTAACTAACAAAACGGTCAAATTTTGAATTGTTTTGACTTATATTAATTGTGCAATCGATTACATTAAATGCGTAATCTGTTAAATCGTTTTAATGTAATTCTGGTATAGTAATGTTAATTGCTTAACTGATTACATTGATCTTGTAATCGATTAATATGCGTTAGACTTGAGAAAACTATATATTGAGAAATAGCTCTCTGCATAAAGAACTTGTGTATATTCATCTTTAATATCTGACAAAGTGAGTTGAGATAAGAAATTGCAGGGTGCTAATTCTCCAAGAATTAAGAAGCGTTTAGTATGGAAGATTCAAAGGATTCTTGAAGTAATGTTGTGTTCTTACATTTGTTGATCATCATCCGCACTATGAGGTGTTCTGAATAAGATCAGTGTTGATTTTGCAATCTATGGATTGTGGTTTCCCTGTTGCCGGTGGTCAAGAAGAGAAAGTGAGGTTCTGGTTTCTTTAAGAGGTGTCTCAAAGGGTTTCTGTAGAAAGAGGATTGTTCTTTTTGCGTTGTATTCTTCTATAGTAGATTTGGAGTTGGAGAGGAGATTACATTGAGAAAGGGTCTCTGTATATCTATCTGTATAACGCAATCTTTATAGTGAAGTGACTTTCAATCTCAGGTTGATTGAAAGAGACTGGATGTAGGCATTGAGGCCGAACAAACATAAAAATCTTGGTGTTTGTCTTTTTATCCCTTATCTATTTTATTACTTTACAATCTTTAGTTGCTTGTGTTTCAAGAAAAGGTTAAAGATTTTCCAAAGGTTGAGAAAAGAACAATTTTTTATACAAAACCAATTTCACACCCCCCCCCCCTCCTCTTGGTTAGGAAATAAGGCCTATTCATTTCTACATACCTAAATGTTGCTTTTGTGTCCTAGGTAAAGCCAAAGTCAATGGACGCTCCCTTACAAGATGAAAAGTAGTACTTAACCATGTAGGATGAATTAAACCAGTTTAAAATGAATGACGTTTGGTAATTTATTCCAAAAGATCATGTTCATCAAGTAATTGGAACCAAATGGGTTTTCAAAAACAAGTTGGATGACTCTAACTCTATCATAAAAAAATAAAGCACGATGGTTGGAAAACGGGTCCAATCAAGAGGTGATAACGGTCAAAAATATTGTATTCTGTGATGTAATTTTGATAATAAATGCACCCTTTTCTGCTTAGAAACTTGCTTGGAATCATATTTTTCTGCTAAGTTGTGTGAATAAGAGAATTGAGGTTGAATTTGATGGTTTTATGACTAATTTCCCTTGTTTTGGCAGGGAATGAGATAATATGGAAAGTAGGGATGAAGTGCCATGAAGATGGAGCTCAGAAAAGCCTGGAAAAGCACCAGAAGGGAGGAGTTCTCGAAGCTTGGGCGCCCTTTTTAGAGGCTTAAGCGCAGAAGAGTGTCGCTCACCGTCCGGGCGCCCCTTTTGGGCGCTTGAGCGCCAAAAGCACGAAGCTTAAGCGTCCTTTCTGAGGCTTGAGCGCAGGGAACCACCGCTCACCGCCCGGGCGCCCTAAGTGGTGCACTTGAGCGCCAGCGACACGGGCCTGGGCTTTGTTTCTGTTCTATATTCGCTTTATTTAAAGGACCCAAACGTCCTAGGTTTTGTATCTTTGGCTGGAGGAGCACAACAACACACTCTTTCATCTTCTGAAGGCGGATTTGGATGCGGGAGCTTCCATCTTCTACTTTTATGGTTTTTCTATCTCATTCTTCTCAATTGTTCATCTAGTTTCACCATGTCTATGGTGAACTAAACTTTATTTATTGTTGGGGGATGATGTAACCTTGTGAACTCTCATGTATTTGAATTGATTCTTAATCATATATACTTTTTCATTAATTGTTAGAGTAATTCATCTGTGCTTATTACATGCATGAGTGACATCTTTTGAATCCTCATGTCACATCTTTGATCTTGGTGTTATTTTTTCCTTCTCCACACCAAATGGTCTTCAATAATTTCCTGTTCACCTTCTTGATTCTCCTGGAAATTGGGGATTCAATCTCTATCAGTCCATCAGGTCTGAGTTCTTTCACAACCCACAACTTTTTGCTGAATCTCACTGGAATGCCTGGTCTAAATTCTTCATGTTTCTCCAGGGTATCCTGATGAACATCTTTTTCTTTCTCCTTTACCTGTGACAAACAAAACTTGTTACCTTTCTTACCTGGCTTGGCAGCTTTAGCCCTAGTCTTTGGTGTACCTCCACTTGAAGTCTTGAGACTAGTCTTCTTCTTCTGGACTTGTTGCTCAGCATTGAAGACGTTGAAGATCACCTCCTCTTCTTGGTCTTTAAGTGCTATAGTTCCATCATCAACATTAATGATAACCTTGACCATTTTCATTAATGGCCTTCTAAGAATAATAGGGATCTCCAAATCTTCCCCCATCTCCATTATCACAAAGTCAACCAGGATCTGAGATTTTCAATTTGAACCATCACATCTTCCACCATACCATAGGGCCTTTTAGTGGATCCATCAGCCATAAACAGAGTCATCCTTGCAGGTTTGACTTCAAGACCACCAATCTTTTTAAGAACCGATAAGGGCATCAAATTGATGTTGGACCCTAAATCAATTAGGGCTTTCCCTATTTTATGATTCCCAATAGTACAGGGAATGGTGAAACTTCCAGGATCTTCAACCTTAGGAGGAAGTGCCTTTTGTAAGATCACACTATACTCTTCATGTACCTCCATTGTTTCCTCTTTTAAATATTCTTTTCTTTTGAGGAGTTTCTTCAAAAACTCAGCATATTTAGGAATCTGTTGCAATGCTTTAGTCACAGGAATTCTAATTCCCAATTCTCTAGAGATTTCTTCAAAGCACCCTAATTATTTTTCTTTTTCTTTTCTGGAGCACTCTTTAGGGTGATTGAGTTTTTTCTCTAATTTTTCTTTTTCTCTCTCAACCTCTTCATTTCTCTCACTCTCACTCTGCTCTCTTTCTTTTTCTTTTTCAATCAATTTTTTTTTCTTTTTTCTCTATTTTTTCTTTTATCTCACTCTCTTCTTTTTCTTTCTCACTCAACTTTTCTTTTTCTTTCTCTCTCTCATCTTTCATACTAACAATAGCCTTACATTCTTCCTTGGGGTTAACTTCAATATTAGCCCTAAAACTTCTGATAGCCTTGGGGTTAACTTCAGTATTAGCCCCAAAACTTCTGATAGGCATCTCTTCCAACTTCTTGGCCATTTGACCAACTTGCATCTCCAGGTTTCTTGATGGACGAACGCCCGAGGAGATGACGATAGAAGCTGTGCGAGCACAATTCGAACTCCTCGAGCCTTCCTCGAAGAGAGACGACGCAGCGGAATGGAGAGGAAACGCGAGATTGAAGGGGAAAAACTGAGGGCGGACATAAAGAACCCTAAGATCTAGGGTTTAATCGGTGGAAAACCTAGAGACCGGAGGAAAATGCGAATCGGACCGATTAAGCGGTGGAAAAGTGAAATGGAACCGATTAATCAGTTGAAGTTGAAGATTGAACGGTGGAAATTGTGGAAAATATTGTTTCAATCGGTGAAATCGAAGGAAACCTAAGGAAGAGGTGTTTTACTCGAAAAATAGAGAGGAAGCAGAGATCTGGAGATCTGTGAATAAGATAACCTGATTTGGAGTATGGAGAAGCTAGAAGAGGCTAGAGCGAAATGAAGCCTCGAGAGAATGAAGTTGTGGATGCTGATGATGCGGATTTGAGAGAAAGACGTGGCTGATGAAGTGTCGCCACGCATACGAAGGAAAATAACGAAGGAGAGCGCCCTGGAGGAAAACAATTAATGGAAGCACAGTGAAAAGCTAATGGAAAATGAGAAATGGAGGTATGTGCAAGGAAGGTGGCTAGAGGGAGTCTTTGGACTCTCTAGCATTTGACTTTCAAGAGAGAATTATTTCTATTTCAGAAAACTTAATTCTCATTAATCTCAAAAGTCCCAATACAATAGAGGAGCTGGGTATTTATAGTAACCCATGCTCCTTAAGAGCTAAACTATAAAAAGTAAAAATACAAAAGGAGGACTACGTCAAGTACGATTCCATCATTTCTTATAGCAGCTTCAGTGCTTTTCTGAGTGGAAAGAGTTGCCTGCATGATTTGTTGGAGAGTCTCCTCAAGCTTGGTAGTTCTGTCAGATAGAGAGGGTTGTTGTTGCCACTGTTGTTGTGGTTTATTGAATTGCTCGGCAACTTGCCCAAATTGACTTTGACCCATGTTTAAGTGAGGTTTCCATTAGTGGTTGAAATTACCTTGGTGGAATTGAATGTCCATATAGTTAACTTCTTGTCCGAATTGCATCCTGCAAGCACTACACAAAACCCTAGAAAACGTTGTTAGCATAGAAACAATAAAAATAAAAATAAACAAAACAAAACACCAAAAATAAAGATAAAAACAAAAATATGAAAAAGAAAAATAAAAATAAAGTCAAAGTTAATCAAGAATCACACAAATAGAATAGTTTCAACCGAGAGTGCCCGGCAACGGCGCCAAAAACTTGTTGATGGATTGGCAAGTATACCAAATCGCACAAGTAATATAAAATGGTAAGACCAAGTATCGTATCCCAGAAGCCACCCGACACTAAACAGTTGTGTGATGACTCGATTAATTAAGACAAAAAAATAATGGAATTGGTTTAAGATGCAAGAACAGAAAATTAAATATAAGTGCAGTTTGATCACTTGCAGAGTAACACAAAGATGAACGGATGTTGTTTATAATGAGATGAGTATGTTGTTGGGGTTAGATTTCATCAAGTTCCCTCTCATGTTGTTTAACATCACTCACTAAATCACCTAAACCCGATCCCTCGGCGAATAAGCTTGTCCTTAACCACCAATTCATGCAATTCCTAGCATTCCTAGCAATTAAAAGTGAAGATCAAGAGCTTAAGACAACCAAGACTCATACCCTCATCCCTAAGAAATATTACTCTTGGGAGAATTCAACAAGAACCTGAATTGTAAGGAACCTCCCAACACTCATGCAATTCATAAATCATGCAATGAATAAGTTAAACAAAGCATGTAATAAGCACAGATGAATTACTCTAACAATTAATGAAAAAACATATGGAATTAAGAATCAATTCAAATACATGAGAGTTCACAAGGTTATATCATTCCCCAACAACAAAAAGAGTTTAGTTCCCCATAGACATGGAGAAACTAGATGAATAATGGAAAAGCATGACATAGCAAAACCCTAAAAGTAGAGGAAGGACGCTTTCGCATCCAAATCCGCCTTCAGAGAATGGAAAAGTGTGTTATTCTGCTACTCCAGCCAGAGATACAAAAGCTAGGACGTCTGGGTCCTTTAAATAGAACTGAAGCAGAACAGAAACAAAGCCCAAGCCTGGGAGAATGGTGATAACAGTTGAAAAACTGTTATTTTCATGCTTAAATTGATACTAAAAACAACCTTTAACACTTAGAAACTAGCTTGAAATCATGCTTTTATTCATATTTTCAGAAATAAGAGAGCTGGACAGGTTTATGCTTGATTTCAGTGTTTTTGTGCAGGTTTTAAGGTGAATTTGGTGAAAGAAGTGAAGAAGGAGAGAGATGGAATCAGAAAAGACATCAAAAAGTGCAAAAGGAGAAGCCGCAACTGCCGCTCAGCGGCAGTTTACCGCTGAGCGGTACTCAGAAAGTCACGGGAGGTCCGCTGAGGGGAAGAACCGAGCTCACGCACTTACCGCTGAGCCGTAGTTTACCGCTGAGCGGCACTATTTTTGGGCTTGGGCCTAATTTTCTGTAATTTACGAATAGTATATAAGCTTTAGGGTTTCCTAGGGTTTGTATCTTTGGCTGGAACGAAGCAAACACTCTCTCTACCACCCCTTTGAAGGAGGATCTTGGATGCTCAGGCTACCTCTTCACCTTTCTAGGGTTTTATCCTTCATTCTTTCATTATTGTTCATCTAGGTTCACCATGAATATGGTGAACTAAACCTTGTATGTTTGTTGGGGAATCAATGTAATCTTTTGAAGCTCTCATATATGGAATTTGTGTTTACATCTTAATCTAAGACCTATGCTTTCTTTCATCATTAGTTAGGGTTTTTCCTCTTTGCTCAAAGCTTACTTTGTTTAACTCATTCAATGCATGATTATTGGTTTTGTCGATACGGAAACGTACGGGGAAGTCTAGATCCGGGGAATTTCTCCCAATAAGTATATTGGTTGCCTTAAGCTCCTGTGCTAAATAAACTAATTATTAGGGATGCTAGGAATCGTGTGAACTCGTAATTAGGGAGAAGCCTTCTTTGAAAGGTAATTTAGAGAGTGGCATTAACAATGATGAATTGAATGTTGAATTCCTAAAATATATGAGAGTGGATAAGATGAAATTGATAACCCCAACAACATACTCATCCATATATTCCATTGAAAGTGTTTGCATTTTGCTTTAGCCATTGATCACATTCATGCATACATGTTTATTTTCGTCTTTTGCATAGTAAAATCCAACTATTTCGTTCTTAAGTCTTAGCTAATCAACAAATCACATAACTAAACTAGACCGTGAGTCCTTTGGGAGAACGATACTTGGTCTTACCGAGTTATTACTTGAAACGATTCGGTCATACTTGCCGATTGTAAAACAAGTTTGTGACATCACATTTTGGTGTTCATAAATTTGTCCATCAAGTTTTTGGCGCCGTTGCCGGGGACTCTGGTTTAACTAGTTAATTTGTGTGATTATTGATTATCTTTGACTTTAAATTTGAATTTCTGTTTTTATTTTTTCTGTTTTTATTTTATTTTATTTTATTTTATTTTATTTTTCTGTTTTTATTTTATTTTCTGAATCTTATATCTTCTCCTATATCTTTTTGTGCTAACCAAATATTCTAGGGTTTTGTTCTCTTGTGTATGCAGGAGGCAATTCGAACAAGGAGCAAGATAACTGCAGAACCTCTTCTTGAAGGTTTAGACGAGAGTAGACGGAGGAGAAGAATCTGAACATCTAGAGAACTTTTCCCTCCTCCAGAAACTCTGTTGCAACCATCACCACAAGGTTCTGACCATAGCACAGAAAATATGGAGAACAATAATATCAGAAGAACTCTTGCTGATTACACCAATACAGCTGGACCTCAGCACTTTAACAGTATAGCTAGACCTAGAGTCAATGCAGCTAACATGGAGGTCAAACCAGCATTGATCCAACTGGTGAAGAGCAATCAGTTTAATGGGTTATCTCATGAAAGCCCATATGAGCACCTCACTACATTTAATGAGATCTGCAACACAGTCAATATTAATGGGGTGCCAGATGAAGCGATCAAACTTAGCTTGTTTCCTTTCTCATTGGGAGGCAATGCTAAGCTTTGGTTAAATTCTTTCCCAGAAGAAAGTTTCACAGAGTGGGAAGCAGTGGTAACAAAGTTTTTAAACAAGTACTTCCCACAATCCAAGGTGACTAAAGGCAAGCAAGAGATTTCTTCATTTAAGCAGGGCATGGAAGAATCACTGGGGCATGCATGGGACAGGTATAAAAGCTTGTTACGTAAAACTCCCACGCATGGTTTTGAAGATCAGGAAGTAGTCTTAACTTTCCTTGGAGGTCTTGGTTCACAAACCAAGATGATGCTGGATGCCTCAGCAGGAGGCAATATTAAATGGAAAACTCCAGAGGAAGCAACAGAGATTATAGAAAACATGGCTACTAGTGATAATGAGCTGCACAGTGAGAGAGGAGCTCCTTTGCAACAGAAGGGAGTTCTACAATTACAGACACATGATGCCTTGCTAGCACAAAATAAAATTCTAACTCAACAACTGGAAGCTCTTACAAAAACACTTGCTCAATTGCCTAAAGAATTGAAGACTGCTGCACAGGTACAATCTCAGTTGTGCGAATTATGTGGAGGTGACCACATAAATGGTCAGTGTGCCTTTCCAGCAGAAGCTTTGGAAGATGTGAACTTTATGGCCAACCAGTTTCCATACCGTCAAGGGAACTTCAATCAAGGGTGGAAACCACACCCAAGCATTGGTCAAGGGCATAATGGGCAGGCTGGACAAAATGGTCAATTCAAACAGCAACAACCAACTCTATGGCAACAGTTTGCTTCATTTAACGAAAGGTTTACAAAGATGGAAGAAACTGTGAATCAATTTATACAGAAAACTGAGTCTACCCAAAAGAGCACTGAAGCTGCTATCAAAAATTTGGAGATTCAGATGGGTCAGATTACGAAGCAAGTGGAAGAAAAGCCTAATAGAAATTTTGGGGCTAATACTGAGGTTAACCCCAGAGAAGAATGTAGAGTGGTGGAGAGCACAAATGAGGAGATAGTTGAGTTAGACAAAGGAGAAACAGAGGAGAAAATAGAGAGCAAGAATAGTTTTCCTTTTCCAATTAATCATGAGAATCAACTGGATTTCACTGAATTATTCAAGATGGTGGATAATGATGCACCTTGGGAGAAGATTCTACAACAAATTGCAGTTTACACCAAACCTGAGGAAGACGTCTCTACAAAGAAAAGAAGTAGAGATGATGATACAAAAAAGTGTAAAACTGTTAAAAAGGAGCCATTCCCTCCTAAAGCGACAGATCCAGGAAGTTTTTCTATCCCTTGTACCATAGGGAAGAAAAAGATTAGAAAAGCTCTTCTTGATTTAGGTTCAAGTGTTAACTTGATACCATACTCTTTACTGGAGCAAATTGGCAATGTTAATGTGAAACCTGTTAAGGTTAATTTGGTGATGGCCGATGGATCTTCAAAGGAACCATGTGGGATTGCAGAGGACATTATAGTTTGTGTGGGTAAACTCCAGTTCTTGGCAGACTTTGTGGTGATGAAGATGGAGACAGAGAAGATACCTATCATACTTGGAAGACCGTTTATGAAAACGGCCAAAGCTATTATTGATGTAAATGAAGGTATAGTGGTGCTCCAGGACCGAGAGGAGAGAGTGGTTGTAGACGTCTTTAAAGATGAGAGGCAAACACAGGAGGAAGAAGCTAGTTATAAAGCTGCATTTCAAGATGCACACATGACTAGCTATCAAGATGAAGAGCCCAAGGTTACAGGTAACCATTGTTTGTTGTTTCAGGTGCATAAAGGAGAAAAGATTGGAAGAGGAGGAAAAGTTCCTGAGGACTGGAAGAAAGGAAGACCCCAACTTGGTACACCAGTGAGAATCAAGAATAAGTTGTGGGTTGTGAAAGGCTATAAAGAGAAGGAGATGATAGAGATAGAATCTCCACACTTTGGAAGAATCAAAACAGTGCACAGGAAACAGCTGAGGAGTTGGTGGGATAACAACATCAACCATGAAGAAGGAACTTGAACTTTACTGGGTCAAGCTAATGACGTTAAAAGAGCGCTTGCTGGGAGGCAACCCAGTGATTTAAGAACTTTTGATTTTATCTTGGTTTTGTAATCTTTAATTTGTGGACATTATTTTTGTAACTATTTTGCTGGATATAGCATCTACTGAAGGATGCTAGTTGGATATAGCATCTACTGAAGGATGCTAAGTTGTAACACCTACTGATGGGTGTTGGTAAGTTTGTAACACCTACTGAAGGGTGTTGGTGGATTTTGTAACACTTACTGATGGGTGTTGGTGGATTTTGGGTCAGGCTCGTGACGTTAAACAAGCGCTACCTGGGAGGCAACCCAGTTGATTGATTATTTTTGTTTGTTTCATTTTAGTTGCATAATAGGGTTTGCATAAGTATTTTAAGCATTGAATTGCAGGGAACCAGTGAAGGGCATGCCTAGGAGGCACGTAGGTTAAGAAAAGAAGGAGAAGAGCACTTCACGAAAGTGCCGCTGAGCGGCAACTTAACGCTGAGCGGTACTCTCGCAGATGGGCTTTAGTTTCCCCTTAGCGGGAACCGAGCCCATTAGGGTATTTTTAAACCCTAAGCTGCGCAATTGCTCATTCTTTCAGGCTCTTCTCTGCACACACACTCCTACATACCTCTTCAAAGGTTCTCTACAAATTTTCCCTCATCCCTCTTTAGAAAATCTCCCTTCCACTCACTTGCTCACTAGTTTTCCATCTAAGTTTGGGGTTGGGAGAGAGCATCATTGAAGGGGTTGATTTCTTCATTGTGGTTTACTAATGCTTAACAATGTATCTTTTGGTTTTGTGAATTATGTTTGATGCAGGGATGGCCTCCTCATCGGGCAAAAAGAATCAAGACTATAAGATCCAAAAAGAAGGAGGATACAGAGGACAACTCAGATTGAGGAGGAGTTGAGATAGCATTTACTGATGAATGCTATCATAACTAGAGCAAGACTTATGCTTTTGTTTGGTTTAGTGTTCTGAACTTATTTACTTTTGCTTTTAGAATAGGGTTTGATGTACTCTATTGGAAACCTGGTTTGTATGATGGTTTGCTTATGACTGTGATTGTGTGATAAGTAATGCTTGATAATACTTTGAGATTGATTGATGTTGAGATAGATGTGCACATAAAATGCTTATACAGGTGATTCACAAGCTTTGTGAACAAATGCAGGATATTATGATTGTGATTGTGAGATTAAGCAGGATGTGTATGTCAAATGTGAATGAGCTTATATGTGAGGTTTTGAGCTCCAGAGTTTTTAATGATTGAATGCTATTACTTTGAAAGCATGAATGATTTTGCCCAGGTTTTCTATGATTGAATCAATTACTTGTTTTGCATCATATGATCAAGGCCATTTGTTGGAACCCTTTTTATTGGCCAAATTCATAAAGTTAGCCCATTAAAAGAGAACACTTTGTGTTCTATCCTTTGAACCCTTAGCCTTGAACATAAATTGAAAACCCTTGTTGAAAAGCTTTACCTTGAGTTAAGTAGAAAATCTTGTGTGGTATTGTTAAATGTTCAAGTTTGGGGTTGTTGGGAAAGTATGAAAAAGAAAAAGGGAAAAGCATTGAGCTAAGAAGCCAAGAGATAAGAATGTGAAAAGAAAAAGAGAAAGAAAAGAAAAGAAAAGAAAGGCAAAGCTCAATGCAAACGAAAGTTGGGAAAAATAAGAATAATTGTGTTGTTATGATTCTCTTAACTCAAGGATTTTGTGATCCAGAAAAACCAATTTTCTTGTTAGCCCAGCCACGTTATAAGCCATGGAAAAGTCCTTGTGATGATGCATGCTTGAATGTTTTTGATTGTGGTAAAATGAAAGGCAAAGTTGATTCATGTGACATTGTGATAGTGGAGTGAATGAGTGATTACCTCTTATACACTTGCATGTGAGTGAAACACTTTACCTAGTGAGGAAATATTCCATGAGCACATAAACATCCATGCTTAATTGATTGATCATTCATGAAAAATAGCATTTGTTTGATATTAACTGATTTTGTGAACACTAAAGCATGTGCACATCTTGATTGAACTCTTGGTCATAAGTTTGATTGAAGTCTTTACTTATCTTGAAAAGAAGATTTTTGAATGAGTGAACCATCATATGAATTGGTAGAAGATTGAGTTACATCTTGTTTGCTTGAGGACAAGCAAAGTTCTAAGTTTGGGGTTGTGATAACAGTTGAAAAACTGTTATTTTCATGCTTAAATTGATACTA
>JAHCHA010011547.1:0-22819 GCA_027742795.1 Vigna hirtella | reverse complement strand
CTAAACTAGGCCGTGAGTCCTTTGGGAGAACGATACTTGGTCTTACCAAGTTTATTACTTGAAACGATTCGGTCATACTTGCCGATTGTAAAACAAGTTTGTGACATCATATTTTGGTGTTCATAAATCTTGTCATCAAGTTTTTGGCGCCGTTGCCGGGGACTCGTGGTTTAACTGGTTAATTTGTGTGATTATTGATTATCTTTGACTTGTTTTCTGTTTTATTTTATTTTATTTTATTTTATTCTCTGAATCTTATATCTTCTCCTATATCTTTTTGTGCTAACCAAATACTCTAGGGTTTTGTTCTCTTGTGTATGCAGGAGGCAATTAGAACAAGGAGCAAGAAAACAACAGAACCTCTTCTTGAAGGTCTAGACGAGAGTAGACGGAGGAGAAGAATCCGAACATCTAGAGAACTTTTCCCTCCTCCGGAAACTCTGTTGCAACCATCACCACAAGGTTCTGACCATAGCACAGAAAATATGGAGAACAATAATAACAGAAGAACTCTTGCTGATTACACCAATACAGCTGGACCTCAGCACTTTAACAGTATAGCTAGACCTAGAGTCAATGCAGCTAACATGGAGGTCAAACCAGCATTGATCCAACTGGTGAAGAGCAATCAGTTTAATGGGTTATCTCATGAAAGCCCATATGAGCACCTCACTACATTTAATGAGATCTGCAACACAGTCAAAATTAATGGGGTGCCATACGAAGCTATCAAACTTAGCTTGTTTCCTTTCTCATTGGGAGGCAATGCTAAGCTTTGGTTGAATTCTTTCCCAGAAGAAAGTTTCATAGAGTGGGAAGCAGTGGTAACAAAGTTCTTAAACAAGTACTTCCCACAATCCAAGGTGACAAAAGGCAAGCAAGAGATTTCTTCATTTAAGCAGGGCATCGAAGAATCACTGGGGCATGCATGGGATAGGTATAAAAGCTTGTTACGTAAAACTCCCATGCATGGTTTTGAAGATCAGGAAGTAGTCTTAACTTTCCTTGGAGGTCTTGGTTCACAAACCAAGATGATGCTGGACGCCTCAGCAGGAGGAAATATTAAATGGAAAACTCCAGAGGAAGCAACAAAGATTATAGAAAACATGGCTACTAGTGATAATGAGCTCAACAGTGAAAGAGGAGCTCCTATGCAACAAAAAGGAGTTCTACAATTACAGACACATGATGCCTTGCTAGCACAAAATAAAATTCTAACTCAACAACTGGAAGCTCTTACAAAAACACTTGCTCAATTGCCTAAAGAGTTGAGGACTGCTGCACAGGTACAATCTCAGTTGTGCGAATTATGTGGAGGTTACCACATAAATGGTCAGTGTGCCTTTCCCGTAGAAGCTGTGGAAGATGTGAACTTTATGGCCAACCAGTTTCCATACCGTCAAGGGAACTTCAATCAAGGGTGGAAACCACACCCAAGCATTGGTCAAGGGCAGAATGGGCAGGCTGGACAAAATGGTCAATTCAAACAACAACAACCAACTCTATGGCAACAGTTTGCTTCATTTAATGAAAGGTTTACAAAGATGGAAGAAACTGTGAATCAATTTATACAGAAAACTGAGTCTACCCAAAAGAGCACTAAAGCTGCTATAAAAAATTTGGAGATTCAGATGGGTCAGATTACGAAGCAAGTGGAAGAAAAGCCTAATAGAAATTTTGGGGCTAATACTGAGGTTAACCCTAGAGAAGAATGTAGAGTGGTGGAAAGCACAAATGAGGAGATGGTTGAGTTAGACAAAGGAGAAACAGAAGAGAAAATAGAGAGCAAGAATAGTTTTCCTTTTCCAATTAATCAGGAGAATCAACTGGATTTTAGTGAATTATTCAAAATGGTGGATAATGATGCACCTTGGGAGCAGATTCTACAAAAAATTGCAGTTTACACCAAGCCTGAGGAAGACGTCTCTACAAAGAAAAGGCGTAGAGATGATGATACAAAAAAGTGTAAAACTGTTAAAAAGGAGCTATTCCCTCCTAAAGCAACAGATCCAGGAAGTTTTTCTATCCCTTGTACCATAGGGAAGAAAAAGGTGAAGAAAGCTCTTCTTGATTTAGGTTCAAGTGTTAACTTGATACCTTACTCTTTATTGGAGCAAATCGGCAATGTTAATGTGAAACCTGTAAAGGTTAATCTAGTAATGGCCGATGGATCTTCAAAGGAACCATGTGGGATTGCAGAGGACATTATAGTTTGCGTGGGTAAACTCCAGTTCTTGGCAGACTTTGTGGTGATGAAGATGGAGACAGAAAAGATACCTATCATACTTGGAAGACCGTTTATGAAAATGGCCAAAGCTATTATTGATGTAAATGAAGGTATAGTGGTGCTCCAGGACCGAGAGGAGAGAGTTGTTGTAGATGTCTTTAAAGATCAGAGGCAAACAGAGGAGGAAGAAGCTAGTTATAAAGCTGCATTTCAAGATGCACACATGACTAGCTATCAAGATGAAGAGCCCAAAGTTGTAGGTAACCATTGTTTGTTGTTTCAGGTACACAAGGAAGAAAAGATTGGAAGAGGAGGAGAAATTCCTGGTGACTGGGAGAAAAGAAGACCCCAACTTGGTGAACCCGTGAGAATCAAAAACAAGTTGTGGGTTGTGAAGGGCTTTAAAGAGAAGGAGATGATAGAGATAGAATCTCCACATCTTAGAAGAATCAAAACAGTTCACAGGAAACAGCTGAGGAGTTGGTGGAATAACAACATCAACTATGAAGAAGGAACCTGAGCTTTACTGGGTCAAGCTAATGACGTTAAAAGAGCGCTTGCTGGGAGGCAACCCAGTGATTTAAGAACTTTTGATTTTATTTTGGTTATGTAATTTTTAATTTGTGGACATTATTTTTGTAACTATTTTGTTGGAAATAGCATCTACTGAAGGATGCTAGGTGGTTAAGCATCTACTGAAGGATGCTAGGTTTGTAACACCTACTGATGGGTGTTGGTAAGATTGTAATACCTACTGATGGGTGTTGGTGAGAAAATTTTGCACCTACTGATGGGTGTTGGTGGATTTTGGGTCAGGCTCGTGACGTTAAACAAGCGCTACCTGGGAGGCAACCCAGTTGATTGATTGTTTCTGTTTGTTTCATTTTAGCTACATAATAGGGTTTGCATAAGTATTTTAAACAGTGAATTGCAGGGAACCAGTGAGGGGCATGTCTAGGAGGCACGTAGGTTAAGAAAAGAAGGAGAAGAGCACTTCACGAAAGTGCCGCTGAGCGGCAACTTACCGCTGAGCGGTACTCTCGCAGATGGGCTTTAGTTTCCCCTCAGCGGGACCCGAGCCCATTAGGGTATTTTTATACCCTAAGCTGCGTTTTAGGTTTTCTTTCCAAGCTCTTCTCTGCACAAACACTCCCACATACCTTTTCCAAGGTTTTCCACATCTTCTCCCTCTTCCCTCTTAAGAAAATTTCTCTTCCACTCACTTTTTCACTAGTGCACCATTAAAGTTTGGGGTTGGAAGAGAGCATTCTAACTTGGAAGCATTCTCATTGCATCTAGTATCTCCACCCAAGTAAGTAAAATGCATTTTGTTCATACTAGGGTTCTTGATTTTGAATGTGATTATCAATGCATGAAGATTTAGGGGTTTTGATTTTTATGCATGATTTGATGATATAATTGATGTTTGAACCGATTAAACTGCATGATTCTGAACTGGAAAACTGAAAATTCCATTTGGGTGGAGTTAGGACAGCTTAAAAAGGTGTATTTCAAAATTCTGCAGAGTTACCGCTCAGGGGTAAACTGCCGCTGAGCGGCACTCTGCCAGACCTGGTTTTTCTGATTCTTTGTGATCTGGAATGTGGCACTGGTGGCGCTGAGGGGAAATTCTGGCCCTCAGCGGTGGTTTAGCTTCGAAAGGAGTTGTGTTTTATGTTTTACTAATGATTAACATCATGTTCTGTGGTTTTGTATTTGTGTTTGAATGCAGGAATGGCATCCTCTTCAGGAAAGAGATTGAAAACCATGGCAACCAAGAGAAAGGAAAAGGAACCAGAGCAACCCCACTCTAGCAGGTTCCTCTCTAGGAAACATGAGAAGCACTTTAGGGTGGTTCAGGACAGGAGACTTCTAATGGAAAGAAAAGTTGGAATGATACCTAACTTTGCTCCTCAATTTGGAGAGCAAGTGTTAGGGAATGACTGGGGAAAGCTAGCCACCTATCCTGCACCTGCCAACATAGCTGTGGTAAAGGAATTCTACACCAATGCAAAGAAGATTGGTGATTATCCAGCTGAGAATTATTTGGGCTATGTCAGAGGCCATGCTATCAGGTATGATCCTGATTCTATCAATAACTTCCTGGACACTGTGTGGGCTGGTGAGCAGTGCCAGTTTGCTCTTTGCATGGAGGAAGGTGCTGATTATGAGGATGTGGAGAGAGTGTTATGTATACCTGGAGGACACTTCCAAAGGAATAGATCTGGCTTAGTGGTCAACATTAGGAGGACAGATTTGAATCCTCTTGCTAAGTATTGGATGGCATTCTCTCATGCCAACATTCAGCCATGTTCACATGTGTCGGATATTACTCTCAGCAGGACACTATTCATCTACTGTGCTATCAGAAATTTAAATGTTAACATTGGGCAGGTGATAGCTGATGAGATTAGTGTGTGCGCAAATACCTCAAACAACAAAGCACCACTAGGGCATCCCTCCTTGATCACTCACCTTTGTAAGATAGCTGGGATGGACACTTCTGCTCCACCATTTGAAAGGCCAAGAAAAGCCATTGATGAGGCCTATTACAGACAGTACTGTGGAGGTGAGGAAGCAGCTCAGCCAGTTCCACCACGCCGTGCTCGCAGAGAGAGAGGGCCAGCACAGAGCCAGACATCTGCTGAGACACATGAAGCAGAACCATTCCAGATGAGGGACATGTACATGTCTCTTATAGGTGCTCAGTTGCAGTCCATTCACAGAGGACAGGTGGCTATTGCTGAGATGATTGTGGGGATGTACGATACACCTCCAGCCCACAGGTGGACTATGGATGAATTCCATAATGTGGTAGCTTGGCCAGAGGAGCCAGTGCAAAGAGAAGAAGCTGAAGCAGCTGAAGCTTCAGTTAGGGAGATGGAAGAAGATGAAGCTGATGATGATGATGCATTTGAAGATGCTGAAGATGAGGAAGAAGAGGAAGATACAGAGGACAGCTCAGATTGATGAGGAGCTGAGATAGCATTTACTGATGAATGCTATCATGAACTTATGTTTTTATTGGTTTAAGTTTTCTGAACTTATTTGTTTTTGTTTTTAGAATAGGGTTTGACGTACTCTATTGGAAACCTGGTTTGTTGTGATGGTTTGCTATTGACTGTGATTGTGTGATAAGTAATGCTTGATGATGATTATTGATTGATTGATGTTGAGATAGATGTGCACATAAAATGCTTATACAGGTGATTCACAAGCTTTGTGAACAAATGCAGGATATTATGATTGTGATTGTGAAATTAAGCAGGATGTGTATGTCAATTGTGAATGAGCTTATATGTGAGGTTTTGAGCTCCAGAGTTCTTATTGATTGAATGCTATTGCTTTGAAAGCATGAATGATTTTGCCCAAGTTTTCTATGATTGAATCAATTGCTTGTTTTGCATCATGTGATTAAGGCCGTTTGTTGGAACCCTTTTTATTGGCCAAATTCATAAGATTAGCCCACTAAAAGAGAACACTTTGTGTTCTATCCTTTGAACCCTTAGCCTTGAACATAAATTGAAAACCCTTATTGAAAGCTTTACCTTGAGTTAAGTAGAAAATGTTTTGTGGTATTGACTAATGTTCAAGTTTGGGGTTGTTGGAAAATAAAAAGGGAAATTGAAAGCATTGAGCTAAGAGCTAAGAAATAAGAATGTGAAAAGAAAAAGAGAAAGAAAAGAAAAGAAAGGCAAAGCTCAATGCAAAGGCAAGTTGGGAAAAATAAGAATAATTGTGTTGTTATGATTTTCTTAACTCAAGGATTTTGTGATCCAGAAAAACCAATTTTCTTGTTAGCCCAGCCACATTATAAGCCATTGAAAAGTCCTTTTGATGATGCATGCTTGTGAATGTTTTTGATTGTGGTAAAATGAAAGGAAAAGTTGATTCATGTGACATTGTGATAGTGGAGTGAATGAGTGATTACCTCTTATACACTTGTGTGTGAGTGAAACACTTAACCTGGTCAGGAAATATTCCATGAGAACATGAACATCCATGCTTAATTGATTAATCATTCATGAAACATAGCATTTGTTGGAATTTAAATGACTTTGTGAACACTAAAGCATGTGCACATCTTGATTGAACTCTTGGTCATAAGTTTGATTGAAGCCTTTACTTATCTTGAAAAGAAGATTTTTGAAAAAGTGAACCATCATATGAATTGGTAGAAGATTGAGTTACATCTTGTTTGCTTGAGGACAAGCAAAGTTCTAAGTTTGGGGTTGTGATAACAGTTGAAAAACTGTTATTTTCATGCTTAAAATTGATACTAAAAGCAACCTTTAGACTTAGAAACTAGCTTGAAATCATGATTTTATTCATATTTTCAGAAATAAGAGAGCTGGACAGGTTTATGCTTGATTTCAGTGTTTTTGTGCAGGTTTTAAGGTGAATTTGGTGAAAGAAGTGAAGAGGGAGAGAGATGGAATAAGAAAAGACATCAAAAAGTGCAAAAGGAGAAGCCGAAGTTACCGCTCAGCGGCAGTTTACCGCTGAGCGGCACTCAAGAGCTCACGGGAGGACCGCTGAGGGGCAAAATGGCCGCTGAGGGGAAGAACCGAGCTCACGCACTTACCGCTGAGCGGTAGTTTACCGCTGAGCGGCACTATTTTTGGGCTTGGGCCTAATTTTCTGTAATTTACGAATAATATATAAGCTTTAGGGTTTCCTAGGGTTAGTATCTTTGGTTGGACGAAGCAAATACTCTCTCTTCCACCCCTTTGAAGGAGGATCTTGGATGCTCAGGCTACCTCTTCACCTTTCTAGGGTTTTATCTTTCATTCTTTCATTATTGTTCATCTAGGTTCACCATGAATATGGTGAACTAAACCTTGTATGTTTGTTGGGGAATCAATGTAATCTTTTGAAGCTCTCATATATGGAATTTGTGTTTACATCTTAATCTAAGACCTATGCTTTCTTTCATCATTAGTTAGGGTTTTTCCTCTTTGCTCAATGCTTGCTTTGTTTAACTCATTCAATGCATGATTATTGGTTTTGTCGATACGGAAACGTACGGGGAAGTCTAGATCTGGGGAATTTCTCCCAATAGGTATATTGGTTGCCTTAAGCTCCTGTGCTAAATAAACTAATTATTAGGGATGCTAGGAATCGTATGAACTCGTAATTAGGGAGAAGCCTTCTTTGAAAGGTAATTTAGAGAGTGGCATTAACAATGATGAATTGAATGTTGAATTCCTAAAATATATGAGAGTGGATAAGATGAAATTGATACCCCAACAACATACTCATCCATATATTCCATTGAAAGTGTTTGTACTTTGCTTTAGCCATTGATCAACCTCATGCATACATGTTTATTTTCGTATTTTGCATATTAAAATCCAATTATTTCGTTCTTAAGTCTTAAATAATCAACAAATCACATAACTAAACTAGGCCGTGAGTCCTTTGGGAGAACGATACTTGGTCTTACCAAGTTTATTACTTGAAACGATTCGGTCATCCTTGCCGATTGTAAAACAAGTTTGTGACATCATATTTTGGTGTTCATAAATCTTGTCATCAGTATGCTCATCAACTATAGCTTTTACCATCTCCACAATTTGGACGTCTTGGGCTTGCACCTTTGTTTTCAAGGTGTCCCTTTCAGTGCAAACATCTCGGCAAGCCGTGCTAAGATGCTTACCATGATCCGACAGCTTTGCGTTATCCTCTCTCAAAATCTTGATGGTGGCGACATGCTCATCATTGGTTTTCACAAGTTCTTCATTCTTTGATTGGAGCTCACAACCAGACCTGCGAACTTCTGCCATGATGCTCTCAATGTTAGCAAGAAGAAGGGTCGTTTCTGCATGCTTCTTTTTAATTTGAGAGTGAGCATTTATCTCCTCTTCTAGCTTTAGTTTTAAGCTAGTCACTTCATCTTGAGATTCTTTCTGCGAGGTATTCAACTTACCTCTATCCGAAGCATAGGCTAGATGCCAGTTCACTATCGTCGTTCGGTAGGCTAGTTCTAGAGAGGTGTCAGCCAACTGTTGCTCTGACATATTTTGAACTATCTTCTCCTCGTCTTCGGCCAGATTAAAGTTTATTTTGTAGCCTAAACAGAAGGCGGAGTTCCAAATACCGCTTGAGAGAGAACGAGGGAGAGGGGGATGGGGGGGGGGGGGAGGAACTTTAATGCTCGTGCCCTTCTTGGCAGCATCACCCTTGTCAGCATGCTGGCCACCCTTCCTTTTTTTGGTAAAAGGACGCTCATCAATAACAATCATTCTAGCGATGCTCGCTCAAGCGATGGAGGCCACACGATTTTAGAGGAAGTAGCAGCGATCTCCTTAATGATTGATTCAGCATTCTTGTTTGGCGTGACTGCACGGGTGGGTGTAGGCAGGCTACCGGGGATACTCGGTGTTGGAAGGGAAGACTCCCCTTGACTTTCCTTCTCGGTCGTCATCCTAAACCAATTCTTCTTAGGATTTTTTCCTCCCATGATGCCTAGGAAATCATAAAAGGTTCAGTTTAGCTATAGTTACGAAACATACAAAGGAGTCAATAAAAGGTAGAATACCGAACACCTCAGAGTTGAGGTCATCCCGCTCAAGGCAGTTTATTATCTTGCGAGAGGAAAATGGGCGAGGCAGCTCGTCTAGCACACCTAAGGATTCCAGTTCTTCAGGTGTCATATTAGTCTGAGGCCATGAGGTTAACTTAGTTGGATTTTGGGTCCAGTAGAAGGGGAAGTTAGGTTTGTCATCTTCGTCGAAGAAGTATGGACGACCAAGGTCGGTAATTTTGACTTTAAAGAACCTATCTTTAAATCCTTTAAGAGATTGGGAAAACAGCTCAAGTAGAGCGTTCCCCGACTCAAAAATTAAGGAACTCATCCCTTCTTAGTGATCGGTCATGTACGCAAATAATACAAAAATATGGCAGGAGTCGGCCTTATGCCAAGAACTTGGCACATTATAGCAAAGGCTTGAATATAACCCCAACTGTTAGGGTGTAGCTGCGAGGGGGCGGCGTTTAAAGCCTTCAGTACACCCATTTGGAATTCGCTAAAGGGAAGTCTTATGTACATATCATAAAACATACAAGAATAGGCAAAGAAAAAATCAATAGAAGCGTCACCCTTGTGGAAAAGTCTCTCGTTCTCTCTACAGGCAGATAACTTAATAAAAGGGCTACATTCTAGGGTCTTGATTATGCAATTATTCTCTACCCAATCCCGTAATACTGTATGGAAAATAAACTACGAAACTCACTTACATCGTGAGATGCCATTCATATCCACTAACGCTGGGCAAAGATGAAGATGAATCTTCCTCTTCCTCTGGGCCTTCAATCGTGACATTACCATAAACAAGGGCATTCTCACCACTAAGCATAGTTTTTGTGTTACCAGGTTCTCCGACTGACACTATTTTTACGGTGGTCGGCACCTTGCTGCCATCGCCTCGCCCTTTTCCTCCCACAGGTTCAGATTGTTGAGATTATTGATAGGGGGAGCACTGGTTAAGCTGAACCCATAATCTCAGTAACATCTGATTTTTTGATGATGATAACACATAATTAATAACACATGTGTTTTATGTGTTACATGTTCTATGCTTACATGTTATATGCGTATATGAGAACATGATTGTGTTGTTGTTGTGCTGTTCATTGCATTTCACTGTGTTATAGATGTGATTTTATACATGAATGCATGACACATGTTTTTGGATGGAAAAACCACAAGCACTAATGTTGAACTTTAATTGTATGTGATTTTATACATGAATGCATGACACATGTTTTTGGATGGAAAAACCACAAGCACTAATGTTGAACTTTAATTGTATGTGATTTTACACATGAATGCATGACACATATTTTTGGATGGAAAAACCACAAGCACTAATGTTGAACTTTAATTGTGTGCCAAAACAACAGTTTGAAATCGATTACATTATGGGGTGAATCAATGAAAACTCGTGTATTTGCACAAACTTTTTCAAGTGTACTGTGAGAGTTTTTCAAAGAGAAAAGTTTTCAAAACTTTGCATAACACTATTGCATAATCGATTGCATGCGATATGTATTTGATTAAGTTTGTTACTATTTTGAAATCTGTTAATGCTTCATATAAGTGTTACAACGACTATATTTTTAAATGTGTTGACCAAACATTAAATGTTATTCGACTGCATTAATTGTGAATTCAATTAATTGCTTTGACTGCTACTATCTGTTATAACTGAATTAGTGTATTCGACTACATTAGTAGAAAAGTCGATTATGTTGCGTCTGATACGACTTTATCTATATATTGATTCGAATTTGATTTCTGTAAGGACCTTTGTGATTCTAACATTTTCATATTCTTTTGCAGAAAAATGTAAACCTTATTGAAAGAGAGAAAGCTCCAAGAAACTAGTTTGACCGTGGTGATCAACTAATTGTGGTTTCTTGAAGAGCAAGATTGTTGAGTTTTCAAAGTTTGATCTATCTGCACATTTGGGTGTCTACTGCAAGATCAGGTTCTACAATCTGTTGAAGATTGGGTTGAGTTCCATGTTGTGATTACAGGAAGAAGGATGTGCTGCGTATATTTTGATTCTTTTTGTTAGTCTGTTTGTCTACTGCCTATATTTTGATTAGAGGGTTCGAGAGGTGTTTTATATTTGACATGGAGGTCTTTATAAAAACCTTGTTGTAAAAACCTTGATCATTATAGTGCATTGGCTTCCTGTGGTTGGAAGGACACTGGATGTAGGCTTGGCCGAACCAGTATAAAAACTCAGTGTTTGATCTTTCTTATCCCTATTCTGTTACATTCAATGGATTATACTTTACACTCATTCGATTAAATTTCCGCTGCATTGAAAATCTTTTAACTTGTGTTTCAAGAAAAGTATAAAGGCATCTCTTTTGGTGAAAAAGATTTTTAAAGTTTTAAATTTTATACTTCACAAATTCACACACCCTCTTGGTGTGAGTAATTGAGCCATTCTATTTTAACACAGATGAAGAACTTAAAATTGCAATAGGATTCATGATTACCTGAGGCGTAAAAAGGATTGCTGACTGTTTGAGAGAATTGTTATGTTTACAAAAGAAATGACGATTGAGCAACCAAAATGATTTCAAATGTCTTGCATTTATGAGGGGTAACTGACACGACTGAAAATAGTATCAGCCGTTGGATCAAGTTTAATCCTGCGGTCTTTCTCGCGAGACTCTACAACAGCCTCAAAGGCGGGAAATCCAAATAATTATTTGAAGGTACTAGGTCCTCATCCGACGGTGCACAATAACAAGTTGTACCCCGAACACTTATCATAAGTCCTATACTTAACCTTTCTTTGAAGCCAAATGGTTAACTCGAACTTGGGGGGCATATGTATGGTATATGGTGTACACCAAGCGGTGAGAAGAATGAATTGTTCGGTCCATATGTTGTGGTGAATAGAGTAAATCAGTTTGTCTACAATGGCCTGAATTGGGCCAGCGTATGAGTTATTGGAATTGGGTCATAACAGAACCATCGCTTGAATTATGGTTAGTGGGCTTATAATTTAATTGGGCCAATAACCTGACTATTAGCAAAATAATAACAGAATGATTCAAGATATTGATAATTGATAACGGTTTATGAACGAAAAATCGAGGAAAAGGTAAGTTGGTATTATATTGATTCATCAGGTAGCTTATAAATATAGGGCTAAAACACAAAGGTACACACTTTTCACTAAATACTGAATACATTGTGAGCAAAAGCTCTTTGAATACACGCCTAACTTGAGTGTCAGAGTGCCTTTTGTAGGTGCTCACCCCAATCTAGAAGTGAAGGAAGCGAAGCAGGTGGTACAAGTATAGAAAGGCAGGAAGAACACGTCGGAAAGGTACATCTCTCAGCCCGACACATATCCCTACAGAATAATTTTGTATAGAAAAGGTTTTCTTATTGTTGAGAAGAGAAAATTTATCTACAAAAGACATTTAAATTAATAATTTGAGTATGTGTTATAAAAATAATTATTTTTTAAAATTAATATAGACCATTAATTTATATTTTTATTAAAATAAGACTTACCTAAAAAATACACTAAAATATAGTAAATAATAACAGAATTATAAATAATAATCTAATATACCAAGCTACTAATATTTAATTATAATGTATAAATACATAAGTTGAAGTGTTTTATAATAGGCTTAAATGCTTACTTGGTCCCTATGTTAAGTGATTTTTTTCAGTTTAGTACCCAGTTTTAAAAGTGCATAGATTGGGTCCCAAATTTGTAAAAATTGTATGAATGAAGTCATATCTGTTAAGTTGGCATCAACGAGCGTTAACTCTGTGCTGACGTGGCGATTGAAGCAGTACTTTTAAACCTCTCTCCTTTGTTGTGTCCAGCCTTTTCTCTCTCTTCCATATTAATGGTTTCCAATTTTTTTTTTCTAACAGTCAAATCTCTTAATTTTTGGAGCTAGTTCTCCATTGTTCTCGCCTCACATTAACCCCTCAAGGCAAATAAGGGTTTATGCAGCTGAGGCATTTTGTTCTCGCTCAAATAGCATGACCAGGCTCCTTAGAACCACCCTCATCGCACACAAGCTTCACTTTCACTATTAATATGGATTTGACTATTAGAAAAAAGAAAAAATGAAATTGGAAACCATTAATATGGAAGAGAGAGAAAAAATTGGACACACCAGAGGAGAGAGAAGAAAAAGTATTGATTCATTCGCCACGTCAGCACATATTTACCGCCGCTGTTGCCAATTTAACGGATAGGACTTCATTCATACAAGTTTTACAACTTTGAGACCCAATCTATACACTTTTAAAACTGGGTACTAAACTAAAAAAAATCACTTAAAGAACAAATAAGCATTTAAGCCTTTATAATAAAAAAACTTAAAAAGTTTTATCTTATATTTAATATATCTGTTTAGCCAAAAAATAATACTTAGTATTATAATTTATAATTTGACTAGTAAAAGATAATTTCGAATCTCAATCAAATATTAAACAAATAAATCGATAAGGCAATTAATGATCAATGAATAAATATGAAGAAGTGCACAAAGGTGTTTGAATGATATATATTATGAATAAAAGTATAAACCAAATTCAAATATAATATAACATTTAATGCACTGTTTTATATACGTTGCGTATATTATATAAATAAAATTCCAATTAGACTTGTAATAAAAAAACATTAATTTTTTTTCTTGCACCTTATATCTTTCTTCTATCTCTTATAATTTCTTTTTCCATTTTGTGTTTTTTAATATCTAGAAGCCATCTTTTAACATTCGAATTATATAATCTAAAAATCAAAAGTAACTACTGTATAATATTTGAAAATATTTTCTTTCCTTAGAAAATAAATTCCAAAATGCACAAATTTAAAACTGAAGTGACTTTTGAATTATATAACGTGAAAATCATTTTTTCTACAAAAAGTAATTTTCAAATGTCATTCAAAAGCCATCTTTTGTCTTTGAATAGAATAATTTGGAAATTATTTTCACTTTCAAATCAATTAAATTACTCTTTTAGTTCTGAATTAAACAATTTAAAAGCTTTCGGATTATACAGTATAAAAATAAAAGACAATTTTTATATTTACAGTCCAGACAAGGAAAATCAGAAAATAAATTTATGGAGGTACAGAAAGAAACTCTTAACAAAATTAATAACACTAATGTTAAACAATATGACCACATAAATAATAAAATTCTTTAATTTATTATAGTTCTTTTCATTAAACATGAACAATCTTTAAATAATATAAATAGAGTTTGAGTCAAATACAAATAATAAAAACTAAAAATAAAATATTAACGGACTAAAAATAAAATATCAACATACTAAAAATAAAATATACTTAATATATATCTTATATCAATAAAATAAAATAATATTATACCTAAATAAATGGAAATTCAAAACTACTCATCCTTATTTTATCTCCATCAAACTAAATATTACTAGACCCAAACTAATAAAATAAGATTTAAACAAAATTATTAATAAACCTCTAAAATTTAAGTTTATCCCAACAAAACTCTCCCATAAACTTAAAATTTTTTCTTCCTTCATTCTGATCAACTTTCTTAATTCCTGAAATGATGTGGTAGGTAATGACTTTGTGAATATATAAGCTGTCTGCTTCTTGCTCTCTACATGTTCAAGTTCCACGCTTCTTTCCTTCCCCTTTTTCCAGATAAAATGAAAACGAACATCAATATGCTTGCTCCTCACATGATTGACTGGATTGTTTACCAACTCGATTGTTGATCTATTGTTTACTCATATTAACACATTTTCTTCTTTCATTATTTCCAAATTCTTCAACAGGTTTCTCAACCATATTGCATGTCGGACACTCCAAGATGCTACCACATACTCAGCCTCACATGAGGATAGTGCAATAATAGGTTGTTTCTTTGAGAGCTAAGTAAAGGTTTTATCTCCCATAAAGAAGACATAAACAGTTGTGCTCTTTCGATCATCCACATCTCCACACCAATCGTTGTCTGAATACCTATTAAGCCGATATTTGTCCGATTTAGTATACCATAATCCGAAAGACATAGTTCCCTTTACATACCTTTGAAGGTGTGGGGAAACACTAGAAGGGGGGAGGTCATGTGGTCACTCACAAAATACAATCCTCTTCATTCCTAGAGTGTCATGTGGCCACAACTAAAAGCAAATCATCTTCAATGGTGGAGGGCATGTGGCCACTACCAAACAGAAATCCTCTCCACTCCTAGGGTGCCATGTGACAACTTCTAAAAAATAAATCCTCTCCAATGGAAGCATAACACATGGCACACACTTTTCACTTGGTTTGGATGTCTAACTTAAGAAAAATCCTATGCTACTTAGTGGTTAATACAAACCTTAAGCAAACCTACACTACTCTTCAATCCATGCTCCATGATGGCTCCAAAGGTGGCCCACAAGGTAGAGTTGATGTCATCTTCAAGGATGATTACCACTCTCTTGAAAATGTTTGACCATCGCTAAGGAATTTACCATCATTCCCTCCTTCTTGAATATGATTTGCCCTTAAATCTTGAACATGGAACAAGGAAAACTTCCTTATCTTCTTTGGAGTTTTGTGTAGAATAAAGATCACGAACAATATACTTCCTGAGGCGTGTAGATCACTGTCCTTAAGGACTTATCCGCGGTGTATTGCGCAAGCCCCCCAGGATACAACAGGAACTTCTCAAAATTTCTGAGGATCTCAGAACTAGCAAGGATCTCTTAGAGAGAATAAATAAACCCAGAATATTTTAAGGAATAAAAGACAAGAGAGAAAACAAAAGGATAATTAGAGAATGAGAGGAAGATAAGAGTGTGAAAAGATGTGTCTTTGAAATGAATGAAAGTGCTCTATTTATAGAGTGAGAAACCAAAGAAGATTGGCCCAAGGCCCAAAGCTAACGGGAAAATCCCATGCCGCCACTAGGGTTAAATACCCATTTTATAACAAAAGTTAGAACAAATGTTATAATAGTGAATAAATGAAGAATATAGCTCTCAACAATGATACACTTTAAATCAAATGAATGATCAAGGTCTTGGAGAGTAAGAGCATCTTTGAAGCTTTTATTTGTCTTGTGTTGGATTTATATGTTTGAAAGACTATCCATTCCAACACAAGAGTTAGTTTTTAGGGATATGCTATCATACCATCCTTTTTGAAAATGATTTGTCCTCAAATCTTCATGTTCTTTTATGACAAAAACTCTTTTCTTATTATTGGTTCATTTGTGTATCTTTCCACCAAGATCAAAGATCCATATGCAAGTGTCATCACACACAAGACCAATAATCTTATGAGCCACAAACAACATGTATCTAGATGAAAGATTTAAAGAAGACCTTATGCTAATTTCAAAAGAATTTACTTGAAAACTTTGAAGGTCTACTCCACAAAATTGTTTGTGTTTACTTTGAGTTAATTGTATCCTAGAAGGTAACATCAACTCAAAGTTTGATTTGGAAAAATTTGAGGAGTTAAAAATAGTGGGAGGTGAAAAAGAAGTTGAAATTTTTTCAAAAGTAAAAGTTTGAGTTATGAAAGATGGTTGGATGTATTGAGAAGAGTTCAAGGATTGAAAAACTCCCTTCATCATCTTAGTCTCAACCTTAATTGTGGGAGTGGTAGAGGGCTTTAGTAACTCTTGCTCTTCTTCTCTTATCTCAATCTCTTATTTTTCTCTCTTTTCTTTCTCATTCCTTTCTTTTATCTTTTTCTCTTCATACTTTCTTCTTCTTTCCTCCTCATTTTTCTCTCTTATTACTTGCTCCTCTTTCTCTCTTTGTTCTTTCTCTCTTTTCTCATACTCCTCATTCTCTCTTTGTTCTTTCTTCCTTCCTTTGTCTTCCTCTCTTCTTCTCTTAATCTTCCTTAAATCCTCTTGGGCGTTTTCTTGCTTTCTTCCCATCATTGGAGAGGATTCGTGGATACTTGTTCACTCCTTAAAGGGCCTCAGTTTTGGCCAATGAGAGCAAAGGTGAGAGATCATGCTTTTAAGATTAGAAGGAGACACCCTTGGCCTATAAATAGAGGTGTCTCCACCCTTGTATTTCGTCTTTGATGTTGAGTAATGTTATACTGCCCATTTTTTTCCATACTACTCATATTGGATCAAGACTAGAGCAACCCATGAGGCTCCTCTAGTCACCTTCCTCCTTGAGTTGGCTTAACTTCTCTTGGAGCCACCAAACACTACACCACCGCTACCATATCTCCTAGAGGCCATGAGCTTCTACCCCATCCACACCTTAGCTCATCATCCTTAGACCATTTGCCACCACATTTTCGTACCATTCATCCAAGGAAACACCCCTCCATGCACATCTCCTAACTTTGGCCCAACCTAGCAAGGAGGTTTGATGGACAAATTTATGATCACCAAAATATGATGTCACAAACTTGTTGAACAATCGGCAAGTATGACCGAATCGTTTCAAGTAATAAACTCGGTAAGACCAAGTATCGTTCTCCCAAAGGACTCACGGCCTAGTTTAGTTATGTGATTTGTTGATTAGCTAAGACTTAAGAACAAAATAATTGGATTTTACTATGCAAAAGACGAAAATAAACATGTATGCATGAGATTTTGATCAATGGCAAAAGCAAAAGACAAGCACTTTCAATGAAATATATATATGAATATGTTGTTGGGGGTCAATTTCATCTTATCCACTCTCATATATTTTAGGAATTCAACATTCAAATCATCATTGTTAATGCCACTCTCTAAATTACCTTGTCAAGAAGGCCTTTCCCTAATTACGAGTTCATACGATTCCTAGCATTCCTAATAATTAGTTCTCTTAGCACAGGAGCTTAACGACAACCAATATAATATTGGGAGTAATTCCCCGGATCTAGACTTCCCCGTACGTTCAAAAATCCTCTTTTTCAAGATAAATAACAACTTCACTCAAACTTATGACCAAGAGTTCAATCAAGATGTGCACATGCTTTAGTGTTCACAAAGTCATTTAAATTCCAACAAATGCTATATTTCATGAATGATCAATCAATTAAGCATGGATGTTCATGTGCTCATGGAATATTTCCTCACTAGGTAAAGGGTTTCACTCACACACAAGTGTATAAGAGGTAATCACTCATTCACTCTACTATCACAATGTCACATGAATCAACTTTGCCTTTCATTTTACCACAATCAAAAACATTCACAAGCATGCATCATCACAAGGACTTTTCAATGGCTTATAATGTGGCTGGGCTAACAAGAAAATTGGTTTTTCTGGATCACAAAATCCTTGAGTTAAGAGAATCATAACAACACAATTATTCTTATTCTTCCCAACTTGCCTTTGCATTTGCATTGAGCTTTGCTTCTTTTTCTTTTCTTTTCTTTTTCTTTTTTTTTTCTTTGCATATTCTTACTTTTTAGCTCTTAGCTCAATGCTTTTCCTTTTTCATGTTTTCCCAACAACCCCAAACTTGAACATTTAACAATACCACACAAGATCTTCTACTTAACTCAAGGTAAAGATTTTCAATCAAGGGTTTTCAGTGTATGTTCAAGGCTAAGGGTTCAAAGGATAGAACACAAAGTGTTCTCTTTTAGTGGGCTAACTTTATGAATTTGGCCAATAAAAAGGGTTCCAACAAACGGCCTTGATCACATGATGCAAAACAAGCAATTGATTCAATCATAGAAAACCTGGGCAAAGTCATTCATGCTTTCAAAGTAATAGCATTCAATCATACCAAAAACTCTGGAGCTCAAAACCTCACATATAAGCTCATTCACATTTGACATACACATCCTGCTTAATTTCACAATCACAATCATGATATCCTGCATTTGTTCACAAAGCTTGTAAATCACCTGTATAAGCATTTTAATGTGCACATCATCTCAACATCAATCAATCAATAAGCATTATTCAAGCATTACTTATCAAACAATCACAGTTAATAGCAAACCATCATAACAAACCATGTTTCCAATAGAGTACATCAAACCCTAATCTAAAACAAAAAATAAATAAGTTTAGAAAACTTAAACCAACAAAAGCATAAGCATATGATAGCATTCATCCGTAAATGCTATCTCAACTCCTCATCAATCTGAGCTGTCCTCTGTATCTTCCTCTTCTTGGATCTTCTAGTCTTGATTCTTTTTGCCCGATGAGGAGGCCATCCCTGCATCAAACATAATTCACAAAACCAAAAGATACATTGTTAAGCATTAGTAAACCACAATGAAGAAATCAGCCCCTTCAATGATGCTCTCTCCCAACCCCAAACTTAGATGGAAAACTAGTGAGCAAGTGAGTGGAAGGGAGATTTTCTAAAGAGGGATGAGGGAAAAGTTGTAGAGAACCTTTGAAAAGGTATGTAGGAGTGTGTGTGCAGAGAAGAGCCTGAAAATAAAAGCATTTGCGCAGCTTAGGGTATAAAAATACCCTAATGGGCTCGGGTTCCGCTAAAGGGTAACCAAAGCCCATCTGCGAGAGTACCGCTCAGCGGCACTTTCGTGATGTGCTCTTCTCCTTCTTTTCTTATCCTACGTGCCTCCTAAACATGCCCCTCACTGGTTCCCTGCAATTCAATGCTTAAAATACTTATGCAAACCCTAACTAAAATAAAACAAACAAAAACAATCAATCAACTGGGTTGCCTCCCAGGTAGCGCTTGTTTAACGTCACGAGCCTGACCCAAAATCCACCAACACCCATCAGTAGGTGTTTAAAATCTCACCAACACCCATCAGTAGGTGTTTAAAACTTACCAACACCCATCAGTAGGTGCAAAATTTTCTCATCAACACCCATCAGTAGGTGTTACACACTTAGTATCCTTCAGTAGATACTTAACCACCTAGCATCCATCAGTAGATGCTATGTTCAGCAAAATATTCACAAAATCATGCTCAACAGATTAAAAATTACAAACCAAAATAAAATTAAAAGTTTTTTAAATCACTGGGTTGCCTCCCAGCAAGCGCTCTTTTAACGTCATTAGCTTGACCCAGTAAAGCTCAAGTTCCTTCTTTATAGTTGATGTTGTCATTCCACCAACTCCTCAGCTGTTTCCTGTGAACTGTTTTGGTCCTTCTAGAATGTGGAGACTCTATCTCTATCATCTCCTTCTCTTTAAAGCCCTTCACAACCCACAACTTGTTCTTGATTCTTACAGGTGTGCCAAGTTGAAGTCTTCTTTTCTCCCAGTCACCAGGAATTTCTCCTCCTCTTCCAATCTTTTCTTCCTTGTGTACCTGAAACAACAAACAATGGTTACCTGCAACCTTGAGATTTTCATCTTTACGGCTAGTCATGGGTGCATCTTGAAATGCAGCTTTATAACTAGCTTCTTCCTCCTGTGTTTGCGTCTCATCTTTAAAGACGTCTATAACCACTCTCTCCTCCCTGTCCTGGAGCACCACTATACCTTCATTTAAATCAATGATAGCTCTGGCCGTTTTCATAAACGGTCTTCCAAGTATGATAGGTATCTTCTCTGTCTCCATCTTCATCACCACAAAGTCTGCCAGGAATTGAAGTTTGCCAACACAAACTATAATGTCCTCTGCAATCCCACATGGCTCCTTTGAAGATCCATCGGCCATTACTAGATTAACCTTTACAGGTTTCACATTAACATTGCCGATTTGCTCCAGTAAAGAGTAAGGTATCAAGTTAACACTTGAACCTAAATCAAGAAGAGCTTTCTTCACCCTTTTCTTCCCTATGGTACAAGGGATAGAAAAACTACCTGGATCTGTTGCTTTAGGAGGGAATGACTCTTTTTTAACAGTTACACACTCCTTTGCCTCATCATCTCTACGTCTTTTCTTTGTAGAGATGTTTTCATCAGATTTTGTGTAAACTGTGATCTGTTGTAAAATCTGTTCCCAAGGTGCATCATTATCCACCATCTTGAATAATTCTGTGAAGTCCAGTTGTTTCCCTTGATGGATTGGAAAAGGAAAAGTTCTTTTGCTCTCTATTTCTCTTCTCTCTTCTGTATCTAACTCAACTTTCTCATCATCAACACTCTCTACTACCTTGCACTCTTCTCTGGGGTTAACTTCAGTATTAGCCCCAAAATTTCTATTTGGCCTTTCTTCCACCTGTTTGGTGATCTGCCCCATCTGAGTCTCCAAATTTTTAATAGCAGCTTCAGTGCTCTTCTGTGTAGACTCAGTTTTCTGTATGAAATTGTTGAGAGTTTCCTCCATCCTCATGGACCTTTCATTAAGCATAGATAACTGTTGCCATAAGGTGGGTTGCTGCTGCTGCTTATTATATTGACCAGCTTGCCCAGTTTACCCTTGACCAATACTTGGGTGTGGTTTCCACCCCTGATTGTAGCTCCCTTGACGGTATTGATTGGTCATGTAGTTTACATCCTCTACGGCTTCAACTGGAAAGGCACATTGACCATTGATATGGTCGCCTCCACACAATTCGCACAACTGGGTTTGTACCTGTGCAGCAGTTTTCAACTCTTTGGGTAATTATGCAAGAGTTTTAGTCAGAGTCTCCAGCTGTTGATTTAGAATTTTGTTTTGAGCTAGCAGGGCATCATGTGTCTGTAATTGGAGGACTCCTTTTTGCATAGGAGCTCCTCTCTCACTGTGTAGCTCATTATCACTAGTAGCCATGTTTTCTATAATCTCTGTTGCTTCCTCTGGAGTTTTCCATTTAATATTGCCTCCTGCTGAGGCGTCCAGCATCATCTTGGTTTGTGAACCAAGCCCTCCAAGGAAAGTTAAGACTACTTCCTGATCTTCAAAGCCATGCGTGGGTGTTTTTCTTAGCAAGCTTTTGTATCTGTCCCATGCATGCCCCAGTGATTCTTCCATACCCTGCTTAAATGAAGAAATCTCTTGCTTGCCTTTTGTCACCTTAGATTATGGGAAGTACTTGTTTAAAAATTTTGTGACCACTGCTTCCCACTCTGTGAATCTTTCTTCTGGGAAAGAATTCAACCAAAGCTTAGCATTGCCTCCCAATGAGAAAGGAAACAAGCTAAGTTTGATAGCTTCGTCTGGCACCCCATTAATTTTGACTGTGTTGCAAATCTCATTGAAGGTAGTGAGGTGCTCATATCGGCTTTCATGAGATAACCCATTAAATTGGTTGCTTTTCACTAGTTGAATCAGTGCTGGTTTGACCTCCATATTAGCTGCATTGACTCTAGGTCTAGCTATACTGTTAAAGTGCTGAGGTCCAGCTATATTGGTGTAGTCAGCAAGAGTTCTTCTAACATTGTTGTTCTCCATATTTTTTGTGCTATGAACAGAACCTTGTGGTGGTGATTGTAAGAGAGTTTCTGGAGAAGGGAAAAGTTCTTTAGATGTTCGGATTCTTCTCCTCCGTCTACTCTCGTCTAGACCTTCAAGCAGAGGTTCTGTTGTTTTCTTGCTCCTTGTTCTAATTGCTTCCTGCATGCACAAGAAAACAAAACCCTAGAAAAGATTTGTTAGCACAAAAAGATATAGGAGAAGATATAGATTCAGAAGATAAAAGATTCAGAGGATAAGATAAAATAATATAAAATAAAATAAAATAAAATAAAATCTAATCTAATCAAATAAAATAAAATAAAATAAAATCTAATCTAATCAAATCAAATAAAATCTAATCTAATCAAATAAAATAAAATCAAATAAAATCAAATCAAATAAGATAAAATAAAATAAAATAAAATCAAATCAAATAAGATAAAATAAAATCAAATCAAATCAAATAAAATAAAATAAAATAAAATCAAATCAAATCAAATAAGATAAAATAAAATAAAATAAAATAAAATCAAATAAAATAAAATCAAATAAAATCAAATAAAATAAAACCAAATCAAATAAAAACCGAAAATAAAAACAGAAATTCAAAATTAAAGTCAAAGATAATCAATAATCACACAAATTAACTAGTTAAACCACGAGTCCCCGGCAACGGCGTCAAAAACTTGATGGACAAATTTATGATCACCAAAATATGATGTCACAAACTTGTTGAACAATCGGCAAGTATGACCGAATCGTTTCAAGTAATAAACTCGGTAAGACCAAGTATCGTTCTCCCAAAGGACTCACGGCCTAGTTTAG
>JAHCHA010011539.1:0-10370 GCA_027742795.1 Vigna hirtella | reverse complement strand
CTCTAGGAATGACTGACAAGATGTCCAGAGATGAGTTCTAAGCTGGAAAGATTCAAAATCATGAAAATCAGAAACAAAAAAAACTCATTCAATAAAAACAATGCAGATCGGTCCAACTGCTGTATCAATGGATTTCTGGATTATACAGAATGATGCAACCAGGTTTATTGTCTTAGACAATTCACTGTTCAAATGGTATGCACTCATTATAATTGCATTACATCAACACAGCCAAGAATGATGTTTCCATATGGTGCAGTTTCAGAAAAATGAAAAACCAGATTTGAAACAGATTTGAATATGCATCAATTGGCACCGTACTGTGATGGAATTCAAGATGTACTGAGCTCTTTAATCATTCCTCATCTGATGTGCTTCTACTGAAAATCCAATCAAACTCAGCAGATTTATCCCAAACAAGTTTCAACTCAGAAATTTGACAAAAATAAACCCAAAACACATTACTGGACATGACAACATTAGATTTCCAAATTAAAAGTCTCAAAGCAATGAAGTGAACCGATTAAAATGATTAACAATAAAGCAATTAAAAGTTGGAACAAAGAAATCAAACATTGGAATCTACTGGAATTAAAATTGCAATGAAACAGTGTGCACAGAATGAAGAACATGAAGGAAATGTTGATGACAGAATGGAATGAAGGAAAAATTGACTTAGCTGGAGCGTGATGCAGAACCTAGGCTCTGAATACCACTTGATGAGTTTGCTCCAGCAAGTGTGATGGGTTGAATGCAGCGGAAGATGGAAACCAAAGTTGGGTAGCGGAAATGCAGAATGAAATTAGTGGCAGCAGAGGAGGTGCTTGGGGTTTAGCAGCAATGTGCAGAGGTGAAATAATGGTTGTTGATGATGGGAGAAGAGCTTAAGGTGAAGTGGGTAAACTAGCTCAGACGGCCTTCACTGGAAGGAAGCTAGGTGGAGGAAAGAAAGCTCAAGCTATGGTGACTTGTGGGCAGAGTTTGGTTGCTGGAAATGCTTCAGCATGATAAACTCTCATTTCATTCAAAAGTCCTTTTACAAAGGTAGCTGCCATGATTTTATAGGCTAACCATGGAGCTGCAGCGAGGAAAATAATGGACCGAGAATGATGGATCAGCTGCCATGTGGTGACCCATGTGTAAAATATGAAGGCCTTCTAGAAAGGCCTATTAAAAATGTGCTAAAAACCAAATCAGCACGTGGTCTGTTGGTGTTGATGTTGCTATGGTGTGCTTAGCAAAGAGTGGTGGTGCAGCTAGCAACTTGGACATTCATATGGACAGATTTGCCCCTTCTCTTGGTTTCTCCAAATTCCACTTAAAATGAAGGAAAAGAACTTGCCCTGTTGTATCCATATCTTCAAGCTCTTCTTGGATTCTTCTAGCCATACTTCTAGTATTTGACCTTAATTATTTGATGGGCTTTGGCCCAAGTCATCATTTCTTACCATGTTTATATGAAATATATGTATATGATTATGTGGATATATATGATGATGGTGATAATTATGTTGTTGATTAAGTGAAAGGTACTGATGGACGTAATTCCATGATCCTCGTGGAGAGGTTACATGGTGGTGTCCTGTAGTGTTGTTAAATTTAAAATATAAGAAGTCGATATGGGGTTATCCTGACACTCTAATGATAATACATGCTCATTTAGAGAGTGATAAGTCATGTCGTGAGAGGAGTAGGAGGTCCTAACCTTGGGGCCTTTCTCTAGTTGGCAAAGGGTGTTTTAACGGACTAACCTTGTGTGGTAGCTTTTAGTGAGTTAGTTGTTCCACCACACAAGTGCAGAACCCACCACGACTTGATATTTAAACTATTTCTAAATGGACAAGTCTAAGTCAGAGGTATAATCTTGATGGATGTTATTCTTTGTACGAAGTATGATGTATGACAAAATTTCATTTTATTATGTTTATCTGTTTTTATCACTAACTTACTACTGCTTTTGTGGTTGTCTGACTGTGTATTGTTTTCTCTTTTGTTATGATCACCTTAACTAGTGTGAGCTTAGGAATGAGACATTTTCTTAAGTTTGATAAACAAATTGATCCGTAAAAAAATGTTTAGTTACATTAATTAAAAGTATGCAAACAGTTCCTACCACACCCAATAATTCCATATCATTTAAGAATCAAAGTCTAAGATAATTTAAATACTCTTCTTTCATTCTTTATCCATTAAAGCATTTTTTAAAGACAAAATGCATAATAATACTTTATATATATATATATATATACATATATATATATGTGTATATATATATACATATATATATATATGTATGTATATATATATATACACATATATATATATATGTATATATATATATGTTTCGAGTATGAGATCGAGTCACTTCAAACACCTGCACAATTTGTCCTAGGATGTCATCTGGTAGCTCCTCTTCTAGTCCTTGTCTTCACTCACCATTTGGACCTGCCAAAAGTTCTCTGATGCTTAAGTCAGTAAATTGTCCGTACGGGAGTTCAGTGTAATGGTATTAAATGCATAGTAAATGTGATCACCTACCTCTTACCTTTGACCTATATTAATAGCTTTTGGCATGGGCTTGAGATTAGTGAAACTTTAATCACGGCCCAGTCTCAGCCCAAAACTTGTCTATCGACTAAGGTCGGACGTCTCTACTGTTGGCCATTCGGTTTTGTGTTAACACTTCAGCAAGTGTACCGAATCGTATCAAGTAATAATAAATGGTAAGACCAAGTATCGTTTCCCAAAGGACTCACGACCTAGACAGTTATGTAATTTCTTGATTAAATTAGACTTGTAAACAAAATCATTGCGGCTAACTTGCGAAAAAAATAAACATGAATGCAAGTTTTGATCAATTGGATTGAAAGATGCAAAAGTGATTGATGTAAAATATGGAACGATGATGTTGTTAGGGTTTCTGATTCATCCTATCCACTCTCATGTATTCATGAATTCATATTTCTTCATTAATGTTAATGCCACTTTCTAATTTACCTTAAACCTGATGTCTCGGTGAAGAAAGCCTACTCCTAATCACTAGTTTACAATGTCTTGTCTCCCTAACAATTATTCATGCATTACATTCGCACAGAAGCTTAAAGGCAATCGATCCTCCTATTCCTATGTCTAGGTAATATTGCTTCCGGGAGAATTTCTCCAGTTCTAGGTTTCCCCGTATGTGTCCATATCGACAAAATCAATAATCATGCAATTGAATGAGTTAAGCAAAGCATGCATAGAGTAAAGAGGAAAAACCCTAACAATTAATGAAGTAAAGCATATATAATCAAGAATCAATTCAATACATGAAAGTTTCAAAGGATTACATCGTTTCTGAACAACAATGGAGGTTTAGTTCACCATAGACATGGTGAAACTAGATGAAAAGAATGAAAAGAATGAAAGATAGAACCCTAAAAGTTGAAGATCGGAGCTTCCGCATCCAAAGTCCGCCTCCAAGGGGTGAAAGGAGTGTAATTTCACCTCTTTCTGTCCAAAGATATCAACCCTAGGTCGACTAAACCATTATATAGTTTATTAAAAATACAGAAAAATGGCCCAAGCCTAATTAATCAGCACTCAGCAGCAATTTTGGCGCTCAACGGTAAGTGCGGCACTCAGAATGACCCTTAGCGTTGACTCTCAGGCACGAAACAGTGTAGTCAACAGCACAGTCTGGCGCTCAGCGGTAAAAATACCGCTCAGCGGTAGGTGCAATACTTGAATTGACCCTCAGCGTTAGCGCTTAAGTGTGAGACAGTGTACTCATCAGCCAGATTGGCGCTCGGCGGTACAACTGGCGCTGAGCAGTGGCAACGGTTCTTCTTTTGTGCACTTTTCCTTCCTTTCCTGAGTCCAACTCCTTGCTAATTCAACTTCTTTCATCCAATTCATCTTAATTCCTGTGAAAACAAGGAAAATCAAGCATAAAACCCATCCAACTCTCTTATTTCCAAAACTTAAGCAAAAGCATGATTTCAAGCTAGTTTCTAAGTCATAAAGGTTGTTTTTAAGGTCAAAATTAAGTATAAAAATAACGGTTTTTCAACCATTATCATGGTGCCTACTGTTTCTGTCGTGTTTAATCGCTACTTAACTATTTCCTCCTCTCCAAGGCCGTCCGGCTTGCTTGGTGTGGGGTAAATGTATGGCCATCCGGGCCATACAGTACACAGGCCCCCAAGCCCTAGGCAACGTAGTTGGCGTTGGGTTTATGATGTGGGCGATTCTGGTACGTGAGGTGTTAAGTAAGGCCCGACTGGTGTGGGTGTGTGTGTGTGTGCGTGTGTGTTTTTTCTAAATATGGCTTTAGCGGGAAAACACGTTTCGTGAGTTCATGCAACGTCCTCCTCGGGTAGTGGTAACATCACCCTATCTAGATCGTTGATCGTTGAGAGTTTTAACGGTGATGATGGCGTGACGGTTTGCAAATCTTTTCTATAAATAGGGGGATGGAAATCCATCATTTTCACCATTGTCTTTATACTTCTCTTTATACCATTTGGTCAAGAAGCATTATGTTTCCAAGGTAACTAATAATGGCTACTATTCATGTTAGTTCATCGTTGGAGTCAGCGGACAGAGGTGGCGGGGACATGGCGGGCAGAGCTAATCAATCTTCATCCCCGAGCTCTGTATCATCGTCTTATCCAGAGAGCTTCGAACGGGAAGGGGTTCGGAGCCTGATAACGGTTGATTTTACCGTTATCTGTGATGCAATTTTGATACTAAATCAACTCTCTTTGACTGTGAAGCTTGCTTAAACTCTTGTTTTTAGTTGAATTTTGTGAATAAGTTAGTCGAGGTTATACTTAATGATTTTTATCACTAATTCCCTCAATTTTGTAGGTTATTGGTATGTTTTAGAAGAGGAGTAAAGTATCAAGGAGTTGGAACCCTGGAAGGATAGCAAAAGTACTAGAAAAGAAGGTTGCAGAAGGCTCAAGGACGCCTGGTTGCCCTTTTCTAGGGCCTTGGGCGCTGGTTGCCACGCAACCATGCTTGGTTGCCCTCTTGTGGGGCGCTTGATGACAAATTTATGAACACCGAAATACGGCGCCACAAACTTGTTGAACAATCGGCAAGTGTGACCGAATCGTTTCAAGTAATAAACTCGGTAAGACCAAGTATCGTTCTCCCAAAGGACTCACGGCCTAGTTTAGTTATGTGATTCGTTGATTATTTAAGACTTAAGAACGAAATAAGTGGAATTTAATATGCAAAACAGAAAATAAACATGTATGCATGAGTTTTGATCAATGGCTAAAACAAAATACAAACACTTCAATGGAATATATGGATGAGTATGTTGTTGGGGTTATCAATTTCATCTTATCCACTCTCATATATTTTAGGAATTCAACATTCTTTTCATCATTGTTAATGCCACTCTCTAAATTACCTTGCAAGAAGGCCTATCCCTAATTACGAGTTCATACGATTCCTAGCATTCCTAATAATTAGTTCTTTTAGTGCAGGAGCTTAACGACAACCAATATACTATTGGGAGAAATTCCCCGGATCTAGACTTCCCCGTACGTTCCCGTATCGACAAAATCAATAGTCATGCATTGAATGAGTTAAACAAAGCAAGCATTGAGCAAAGAGGAAAAACCCTAACTACTGATGAAAGAAAGCATAGGTCTTAAATATAAGATGTAAAAACAAATTCCATATATGAGAGTTTCACAAGACTACATTGATTCCCCAACAACAATACAAGGTTTAGTTCACCATATTCATGGTGAAACTAGATGATTAATAATGGAAGAATGAAAGATAAAACCCTAGAAAGGTGAAGAGGTAGCCTGAGCATCCAAGATCCTCCTTCAAAGGGGTGGAAGAGAGAGTGTTGCTTCGTTTCTGCCAAAGATACAAACCCTAGGACGCCCTAAAGCTTATATACTATTCTAAAATTACAGAAAATTTAGACCCAAGCCCATAAGTGTGCCGCCGTGCGGTAAAGTACCGCTCAGCGGTAAGTGCGTGAGTTATTTTCTCCCCTCAGCGGCCATTTTGCCCCTCAACGGATCCACCATGATCTCTTGAGTGTCGCTCAGCGGTAAACTGCCGCTGAGCGGCAGTTGCGGCTTCTCCTTTTGCACTTTTTGATGTCTTTTCTGATTCCATCTCTCTCCTTCTTCACTTCTTTCACCAAATTCACCTTAAAACCTGCACAAAAAACACTGAAATCAAGCATAAACCTGTCCAGCTCTCTTATTTCTGAAAATATGAACAAAAGCATGATTTCAAGCTAGTTTCTAAGTGTTAAAGGTTGCTTTTAGTATCAATTTTAAGCATGAAAATAACAGTTTTTGAACTGTTATCAGTTGCCTCCCAGGTAGCGCTTGTTTAACGTCACGAGCCTGACCCAAAATCCTCCAGCACCCTTCAGTAGGTGCAAATTTTCCTTACCAACACCCCTCAGTAGGTGTATAAACATAGTATCCTTCAGTAGATACTCTTCTGCCTAACATCCATCAGTAGATGTAAACCCTGTAACAAACTTATAACAAAAACAAAAATACCCAAAAGTTCAAAATTACATCACCAAATCAAAAATTAAAAGTCCTTAAATCACTGGGTTGCCTCCCAGCAAGCGCTCTTTTAACGTCACTAGCTTGACCCAATAAAGCTCAAAGATCAACCAACTGCATCATTGTGGACAATTGTTGCACTTCTCCCCCTAAGTAAGGCTTGAGACGTTCGCCATTCACCACCCAGCTTTTCTGTGGATCATCAGCGGCTGGATTAAATATTTCAATTGCTCCATGTGGATGCACTCCTTTGACTACGAATGGTCCTGACCATTTTGTCTTCAATTTCCCAGGAAATATCTTCAATCTTGAATTGAATAATAGTACCTGTTGTCCTGGATTAAAAACTTTATTTACCAGCTTCCTGTCATGATAGAATTTGATCTTATCTTTATAAGCCTTGGATGAATCGTATGCATGTAATCGCATTTCTTCAAGCTCCAGAATCTGTCTTCTGCTTGTGCTTTGAGTTTCATGAGGATCAAAATTCAAAAATTTCAAAGCCCACAACGCTTTATGCTCCAATTCTACTGGCAAATGACATGCTTTTCCATAAACTAATTGGAACGGTGATAATCCCATAGACGTCTTCATTGCCGTCCTATAAGCCCAAAGAGCATCATCCAGCTTTAGTGACCAATCCTTTCTTGATGAAGTCACTGTTTTTTCTAGGATCCTTTTTATTTCTCTGTTAGATACTTCAACTTGTCCATTGGTTTGTGGATGATAAGGTGCAGCCACCTTATGTTTCACTCCATAATGTCTAAGTACTTTTTCTAGTTGATAATTGCAAAAATGGGATCCCCCATCACTAATCAACACTCTTGGAGTTCCAAAACGCGAAAATATCTGCTTCTTCAAAAATTTAATTACTATGCTAGCATCATTTTTAGGACAAGCTAATGCTTCCACCCATTTACTCACATAATCTACTGCTACCAAAATATATTCATTGTTGAAAGATGGAGGAAAGGGTCCCACAAAGTCAATACCCCAACAATCAAAAATCTCAACCTCTAAAATGCCTTGCAATGGCATCTCATGACGTTTAGTGATTGTCCCTGCTCTTTGACACTTATCACAATTTTTAGCATGATTATGAGCATCTTTAAATAAAGTTGGCCAATAAAATCCTGATTGAAGAACTTTTGCTGCTGTTCTTTCTCCATTAAAATGTCCCCCATAAGGTGAATCATGACAATGCCAGAGAATCCCTTCTGCTTCTTCATTTGTCACACATCTCCTCAGAAGATTATCTGCTCCAATTTTGAACAAATAAGGATCATCCCAGACGAACTGCTTGGCATCATGTAAAAATTTCTTTCTTTGTTGCCATGTTAAATCTTCTGGCATGACCCTTGCAGCTTTGAAATTGGCCATATCAGCGAACCACGGCCTCTGCTGAATATGCATGAGTGCTTCATCTGAAAAAGATTCCCAGATCTCTGATTCCTTCCTAGTGACCTCTTTGTTGAATAATCGTGATAAATGATCAGCAACCAAGTTCTCACTCCCTTTCTTATCACGGATCTCCACATCAAATTCTTGCAAGAGTAGTACCCATCTAATCAGACGTGGCTTAGAATCTGGCTTTGTCAACAAGTATTTAATAGCTGCATGATCTGTATAAATAATCACCTTAGACCCAATAAGATAAGGTCTAAATTTCTCTAGAGCATACACTATGGCTAGAAATTCTTTTTCTGTAGTAGCATAATTCAACTGAGCATCATTCAAAACTTTGCTTGCATAATAAATTGGATGAAAAATCTTCTCTGTTCGCTGGCCAAGAACAACTCCTATTGCATAATCACTTGCATCACACATTAGCTCAAAATTTTTATTCCAATCTGGAGCTATAATTACTGGAGCTGACACTAATTTGCTCTTCAATATGTCGAAAGCTTTCAAACATTCTTCATTCATCACAAAAGAAGCATCCTTCATAAGAAGATTACTCAATGGTTTAGCAATTTTTGAGAAGTCTTTAATGAATCTTCTATAAAATCCAGCATGACCTAGAAAACTCCTGATCCCCCTTACATTTGTTGGTGGAGGTAATTTCTCAATGACTTCCACTTTTGCTTTATCTACCTCAATCCCTTTAGCAGAAATTTTATGTCCCGGCACAATTCCTTCCTTTACCATAAAATGACATTTCTCCCAATTAAGAACAAGATTTGTCTGAACACATCTTTTAAGAACGATATCCAAATTCACCAAACACCTTTGGAAAGAATTTCCAAAGACTGAAAAATCATCCATGAAGACTTCAATACACTTTTCTAAGAGATCTGCAAAAATTTCCTGCATACACCTTTGAAAGGTAGCCGGAGCATTACACAATCCAAATGGCATCTTCCTATAAGCAAAGATACCAAAAGGACAAGTAAAAGCTGTCTTCTCTTGGTCTTTTGGATCTACCACAATTTGATTGTATCCAGAATATCCATCTAGAAAGCAATAGAAAGCTTGACCTGCTAATCTTTCTAACATCTGGTCCATGAAAGGAAGAGGAAAATGATCCTTCCTAGTGGCTTTATTTAGCTTTCTGTAATCAATGCACATACGCCATCCAGTAACTGTCCGAGTGGGAATAAGTTCATTCTTATCATTGTGAATTACTGTCATTCCGCCTTTCTTTGGAACCACCTGAACTGGACTTACCCATTCACTGTCAGAGATTGGATAGATAATACCAGCTTCTAAAAGTTTCAACACTTCTTTTCTGACTACCTCCTTCATTACAGGGTTTAACCTTCTCTGTGGTTGAGCACTTGGTCTATAATCCTCTTCCATAAAAATCTTATGCATACAATAAGTTGGGCTAATACCTTTGAGATCTGATATTGACCACCCAATTGCTCCTTTATTTGCTTTCAGAATTTCAATCAACTGTTCTTCTTCTTGTAGAGACAAAGAATTACTGATAATAACTGGTTTTTTTTTATCTTCTTCTAGAAAAACATACTTCAGATGTGCTGGGAGTCTTTTTAATTCTGGCTTCTTTATTGTGACTTCTTCTTCCTTATCAATTATTTCAAATTTTGTATCTTCCACTGGAATCTTCTTCAATGTTTCCAAGTCCATCAAACACTCTTCAACTAATCTTTCTTCTCCTTCATCTAGATCTTCACAAGCATCAATAAGAGTTTTTTCTAATGGAGAAACAGACCTCACCATCTTTTCTTGTATCATACAAACTTCATCAAGTTCGTCAAATTGAAAACATGCCTTATCATCATTTGGATATGTCATGGCTTTGAATACGTCAAAAGTGACTTCTTCATCATGAACTCTCAATTTCAGCTTACCATTCTCCACATCAATTAAAACTCTAGCAGTCTTCATAAAAGGTCTCCCAAGAATGAGAGGTACATCACTATTCCCTTCCATCTCCATTACAATAAAATCTCCTGGGAATACAAACTTATCAACCTTCACTAACACATCTTCAACCACTCCATATGGATATTTAAGAGATCTATCTGCCAGTTGAAGAGCCATTCTGGTAGGTTTGATTTCCAATCCCTCAAGTTGTTTACACATAGATAGCGGCATTAAATTAATGCTAGCTCCCAAATCAATCAATGCTCTTCCAACTTCCAAGTCTCCTATGGTGCACGGAATATTGAAGCTTCCTGGATCTTTAAGCTTAGGAGGTACTTTTTGTATAATTGCACTGCAGTTACCCTGTATTTGGATAGTCTCCTTCTCAATGTACTTGTTTTTCTTTGTAAGGAGTTCCTTCAAAAATTTTGCATATGCTGGCATCTGTTGCAATGCTTCAGAGAATGGTATAGTAATCTCCAACTTTTTAAACAACTCCAT